>VWZY01005722.1:246602-286242 GCA_013399075.1 Chloroceryle aenea
GCCTGCACGTCCCGCAGCGCGGCACAGGTGGCAGCAGAGCCCAGCGCTGGGATGTTCGGCGGCACCGGGGGAAGGGTTCTCCCGTTTTCTCTCTCCAGTACACTCCGTCTTTTTAATCTCGGTTGCAGTCTGATTACTTGGACTCTAAACAATTCGCCACCACAACGCTCTAAATGTGTGAGGCATGTGTTTATTTATTAGCAAATTGCTTTGCGTGGTTGAAAGGCAGTAATCTGAAAGAAGATTATGTGTTCTCTTTAAATGATCTGTGATGATACAGGATGGCTAGCCTGGAGTAATGGTCCACTGATCCGTGATACAGCCTCACTTATTTTAAAGAGAATGTGAACTGGGGTAACATTAAAAAAGATTATAAAAATGAAAGTGCCTTTATTTTTTTGTTCCAGCTATATTGTTAGAATGATTTCTGCAGCTTGCAAGAGAGAAGGCAAAGTAGAGAAGTAGTTCTTTAACTGGAAGTTAAAACATACTGAATTATTTCCATTTTTGTCACTGATGTCAAGTTTTGTTTCAGGCCTTAATGCAGATGACAGAAGAAAAATCACAAAGTGAATGCTTCATCAAATTTGGAAAATCAGATGCTTTCAAAAGGTTTAGGGGAAAGGCAGGTAAGGGAAAGGAAAGGGAAAAAGGGAAAAAAGGAAGAGGAAAAAGGAAAGAGTAAAGAGGAAATGAAAGGGAGAAAGGGAAAAAGGAAAAAAGGGAAAAGGGAAAAGGAAAGAGTAAAGAGGAAATGAAAGGGGAGAGGAGGGAAGAGACATTTAGATTAGCAGATCAGTGAGTTATTAAGATATTATAGTATACTGAATTCTGACAAGATGAAGGTGTGAATGTGTTCTTTTCCACTTTAATGAAACAAATGAAGCACTTTAATTGGAACTACTTTAGACTGGGAATCACCCACACCCACCATGTATTTTCTCTGAGCTGTCACTTCTATAGTGAGCTTAAAATTAAAATACCATTTTGGTTCTGAAATGGATTTTGACTAAGTGATGATATTACTCAGATCATCAATTTCTACGAGTTTGGAGTGTAGGGATTTGATTTTATTTCCAAATAAAATTAATAATAAAGCTTAAGTATGCTCTTGGACTATCCTTGTGGTTCTCATCAGTTTTATTCCCCCTCCCTCCCTTCCCTACAGCCCACTGTTGCCTTCTTTCTTAGACTTGTATATGTTGTTAGGTACCACCTTGTAATAGAATCCGTAATGCCTTGAGTTGCTTCACTTCAGAGCCTTTACCTAGTAGAGGTTCTCCCTTCTTTATTCCAAGGGATTTCTTCATTCAGCTTTTGACAGTATCAAGGTATCTCTATGGATTTTTGGCCATCCCTCACCCCTATTCCTGGGGACACAGGTATCCAGGAGTCCTATATATTTTTTGTGAGTGTGTGTGCGTGTCTTCAGACTGAGGAGTATATTCTGTTTGCAGCTTGTCAAGTCGATTTCCAATATAACCAGAAAATAAACTGGTCAAAATCTGTTCAAAATGCTACTTTATCCTCTTCCCTTTTGAACACCTTAGAGGTTCATGACAAGTTTTCCTCAATTCAAAATATATCTACCCAGATGTCATCTGACAAATACATTGCAAATGGATTAAAATATAGGAAAGACAGGAAGACTGTACAGTAACATATTTCTTTTTAATACATTTGAAACAATAAAAGTTATATTTTTCTGATCACATTTTGTGACCAAAGTAAATTATGACAAATTGCATCATATATTGTGCCATCTCATTTTAAGCAGAAAGTCTATGGGACTGATAAAATTCTGTATATAAATTGCTGTTGCTGAAAACAATTGCACAATTATAGATTAATCCAGTGAATTACTATTTTAATCTCATGAAATTTAGCTAATTGAAATAGCTAAATGATACTGGACATGAAAGTCTGGCAGTCATTAAACATTGCTATGCATTGGGCCTATGTTTTGTTGTTTGGGGTTTTTTTTCATATATACAAAATGCAAGGGAAAAACAGAAAAAATGAGAAAAACAACTGTCTTAAATCACAATATGTATGGGAAAAAAAAAGTTCATTTATAATTGTCCTAACTAGTTACAATAGTTGGAGTGGAAGGCACAAGTAAAACCTTTTGAATAGCCTAAGAGTGCTCCATATAAGTTGTTTCTTCAGTGTTTTCTAGGAAAATCATTAAAGATCTTTTCAGTGTCATAATCAACTTTTAAAATAAAGGAAAATTTTCCATCTCTAATTCTGTCACTGAAGCTTTATGTTTCTGGAAAAAGAAATCCACATGCTTGTCTCAGACATACTCTAGTTGCACTGAAACATCACCTCAGTGAAAGTCACACAGCATTCATTAAGTTGCCCTTATGCATTCATTGCAATTCTTTTATTCTAAGTAGAGAAGGCTAGAAAGCAGACTATCAATCTAGGATAGAAAAAGCATCACCTTCTGATTACAAGGCCATCTGTCCTATCTCCCAAGGGACCTCAAGAGCTCACTCATTCTCATTTTCTACTGATTAAAAAACCAGATTCATTTGTACTTTCTTATCCACATGTTCAACAAGTTAAAATCATTGTTTCACTTTTGGCTCTGTAGAGTCTGTTTCTGTAACTCTGTATTTTGGAGGGTTTGGTTACAGTTATGGAAGAGTGTCTTTAAATGATCTAGGAGAAGCCAGTTTTCTCTCAGCTCAAAGTATGAATCAACAGATTTTAGAAAGATGAGGATTTATAAAAGTTGGACAGGAGAAAATTATTTTATAGCAAGTAGCCCGACCAAAGTCTGTCAATACTATTTAAAGAGATAACATGAAAAAAATCCTGCAACTTACGGCCTAGATCCCAGGGCTCATAGCATACCTCTCACAGCTTTATAGCTGCTGGATTTCCATGCAGCACTTTACACATAACTAGCAAACTTTCTTCTACTATGTTTAAGAAAACCCTTGAGCTCTCTCTGACAACCATTGTTAACTCTCAATTCCAGTATAAGCTAATTATGTGTAATAGGATACAGAGGAGAATGTAGATTTTCTGTTGAAATTTATTGCTTTTTGCTTTTTAAGGTTTAATCTCTTGATTAGGATAAAGAGGTAATGCCATTTTATGAAGCCTTTTCTAATCCTTCCTGTTTATTTATTTCAGAGCATATTGTTGTAAAAGGGATAGGTGAAAAGGAAAATTGCTTTCAATTAGCTAAAGAGGGTATAAAGACATTATCCTAACCATCAAGGTTAAGAATCAGGGGCTACCTGATTACACCTTCAAACTCAGAAATAAATGAGCAATAATCTTTATATGCTGCTGCTCCAGAAGGTCCCCTTTCCAGATGCTATTACTAGAGGGCAGAAAAGCGTGTCACCATAGTACAGAGGGATCACCTGAAAGAAAAACAAACAAACCAACCAGAACCCAACAAACAAACCCTAGAAAGAATGACTAGGCAGATGGCATCTGTTTAATCATGATACACTGGCAGGAAACTTTCAGATCTTGGAGAGGATTTTGAGGCAGTGAAAATATCTCATGAGATAATTTTTTCTTGGTCTTCAGCAGTGCAAAGCACCCACATCACTGATTTGTGGACTGAGCAGTCAACAATTCTTCATCACTTTCAAAACATGATATCAGCTGAATTTTGCTCAGTCCTGAACTTTTTCTCGAGATCAAGTAAAAGAGAACTTTTATGCCACTTCAGTAATCTCATTATGAACAGAAAGGAATTTCCTTTCAGACTTACAGGAATTGTTGTTGGAAGGAACAAGGATGTCTGATGAGATCTACTGAACCAGTTCAGTACCCATCCAGGTAACCATGGCCTGCTGGCAGAGAAATAGAAAGGATGTGCTTTATCTGGATGTGTGCTTTGTGGAAGCAGAAATGCAGTGCTGAAAGGTATGAGGCTACTCACATATACTTTTTGTATATACTACATTGATGCTATGAAGAATACTTAGGCACTATTACCAAGAGTCTTTTTCTTAATTTCATTCCCATACTATAGCAGAATAAGGAAAGATTTTAAATTTATTTCTCCAATGGTATACTGAAGGAACCTTCCAGTGAGAAAATCCATCTGCAGAATTGTACCAAGGATTACAAATTTAGGTTGAGGTTATTTCAGCTAGAGGTTGTTGTTAGGAAATTCCATCCTATTGGGTTTACATTTTGCAGTCTTCACAATTCTCAAGCTCTTGAGAAGTCCCTGGGGAGTGACCTATATTGGCTTTGTATGTGCTATATTCATTCAGCCTCTGAGAGAGTGATGAACGTTGTGTATAAAGAAAACAGCTGTATGAAAAGGTAACAGTGTGTTGGAAGGTTTTTCTGGATCATATACATGCATTTTTTAAAATTACCATACAGAATTAATGATTAAGTAATTGCAGTCTGCTTCCTCTCTTGAAATCCACCATGGGCTTATATAGTTAAACACATCACACATACAATGTCCCAGACAGAGTAATGATGAAGAGTCCAGAATTCAGGATAAATTGAACTTTTTACCTGCATCATAAAATGATCTTCCTTTCTGTGCCTGAGGCAAAAAAGAATGCTAAGAAGTTAAGCTATTCTTTTGGTAGGGTTAGAGAAGGTGGAGAAATCCTCCCCGAAGAGAATGAAGCAGCTTGAGTAGCAGTTTATTGGTGACTTTTAGAGAATCCAAACAAAATGAGTTAGGGAGAGTAGAGTCTGCAGAATCTGACTCGTTTATTGTATTTTTTTTTTAGGCATATGCATGTTTGTCAACATTTGTGCAGCAGAGGGTCAGATTTTTGCAAGATCAGAGACAAACTGAGTTTTTCCTGTAGGAACAGCTTTGGAGTTTGTTTTGTGTATTTGCTCAACACAACTTGCCTCAACCACTATTGAACAAAATAGTCTAATTTTATGGTTTCATTGTCATTGTTGTTGAATTTCTATGGTCTATGGTCTAGGGAGCAGCACGAGCAAGGCCACTCTGCAGAGGAGGATGAGTTGGAAGCCAAGGGTGACCCCAGGCAGTGGAAGTGCCCTCAGCCAGTCCTGCAGCAGGGAGCTAGGCTGAGCAGAGTCAGAATTAGTTAACAGAACAGGGTCTGTTAACAGTCCCAGACATGCAGGGTGGAGAGCCAGGCTCAGATCCACCCAGGACCAGAGACAGGACTGGAAAGAAGGCTATCATGATGTCTAAGGTACATCCAGGAGACAGGTCTGGTAGGCCTGCACACCTACAGCAGTGATCACACTAGGCCTGGGTGCCTCCTCAAGATAACATGGAGCCCCTACACTGGAGCAGAGGGAGTGTGGGGGCTCCCATGAGAGGACAGACCCAGTCAGGCTTATCAGCTCCTAGGAAATCTTTCCTTGGAGACATGTGAGTAAATCCTTTGGGAATATCTGTTCATAGCTGTACTGAAAGAGAAGACATGAAATTACATCTTAGGGACTTGGTTGATCTTACAAATCTGGAGCTCTGTACTTCTGAGAGACAAACTGGACAAAAATGGTCACCTGCTTTTGCAGGGCAAATTCTATTGAGTCAGCTGAGTCAGCTGACTTCTATTGAGTTAACAGACTGCACAATCACTGAGATCAACTGCACAACTTTTGATGCCATGAATCAAAGAATTAGTATAGCTATGCCAACATCCTGCTACTTCTGGCCATGCCATTGCTCGACACTTTAGAGAAATGGGAAAAAAATCCATAAACCACCTAGCCAATCGTTCATGTTACTTATTTTGATTAAAAAAGTTATGGATGAAGAAGCAGAAGTCAAGAAAACAGATGGCATTTTTCTAGCTGAGTTCTCAGATATACACTTTGTATTTAACACTACATGAAAAAGCTCCCTTTTGTTTCTCACTCTTTTCTACATGCTCATATTTTATGAAGCATATGTGTACTAATACACAGACATACACAATTGGACTATTAAGACTCATTAAATGCATTGATTTGTCTTTCATTTTTCTGTTTCTTACCAGTCATTAATGATGCACAATGACTCGTCTCCCATTTTTTCATCTGTTTTAATCTATATTCCTCATATTTTATCTTGAACAAAGAGTAGTCTTGTGTCACGAAGGCTCATCAAAGTCATAATTACATTTCATTCATCTGCATTGAACTGTCTGTCATCTGTTAGCACTCTGAATGCTCTATATGTCTTTCTGTACTTGTCTGCATTCTTCCTCATTACTAACTCCTCCTCGACCATCCATTAATGATTGCTAACTGCTTTCTGTTTTCTGCTTTTTTTTCCTTTTTTTATTGACCAACTGTTTGCAACCTTTTAGGAGTTTCAGTCTAGAAATATTGGTAATGGTTTTTTTTTCTCCACATTTATCAAGTGTTTGTATTCTTAGCCCTAATGTTTGTCTACAAGAACAATGTGCCAAAGCAAGGCAGGATAAATGTCAGGACTGAGGTTCTGCTATAGACCACAGCTGTCTACACACTTCTTCCTAGTCCACCTTTTATGCTCTGGACACTGTCCTTGACATAGCCTAAAACTCAAAAGCACTCCGAATTCCTTTTATGTAACTATTTTTTTGTCATGTAAAATTGTCAGGTGAATTGTCACTAGATTGGTGGCCAGGAAGGGGTAAGGACTGTTACTGATCGTTTTCACTCCTTCTCATTTTTATTATGCATCATGTTTTATTTTTATTTAATGAAAATATTTCATTTTTTTTTTTCTGCTTATACTTGTCCTTGAGACCTTTTTCCTCCTAGGTACCTGTTTCATCATTCATTACATCTTATTTTTAAAAAGTATGTTTTCAACAGTTATTTGCTATACCTGGCAAAGTTGGGTGCCAAAAGGTGATTTGCAACTTAGATGAAGAAGTAGAACACAAATTTCACAGGCCTGTTTGGAAAGAGACACATGTCAAGAACATTAATTATGGGCTGTGCAGATACTTTATCTGTAAAGTGGGACAAATGAACACCATTTTTGTTCCAAGAAAAGATTTCTTATGAGTAAGTGAAGGTTATGAGACAGAAGGTTTCTGGAGAAGAGTAAAACAGTATATACTTTATGGTTCAGCTTCTTAACTGATGTGCACTGGTGTAGCATAAATGGAGCCAATTAAACTATTGTGGTTTATATAAAAGGAAAACATGAACATGCATGGGTTTGTTTGTTTTTGCTTCTAACAGAGATTCAGGGAGATCTACCTGGGGAATCATTACATCATGTGGGCTGGTTTCATAGATCTAGGAACTTTATTTACTTGAGGTCAGGTGAACATAGCACTGGTTAGTACTTTGTAACTCTTTGGACTAGAAATAGTAAAAGACCACAAGAAATCTGCTGAGGCCCAGTTTACTTTTATATCTCTCTGTAATTAATTTTTCTACTTCCACTAAAATAGAAATTTTTCAGAGTGTGCAAATCTGTTAAATATCATTAAAAAGAGCAGAAGTCATCACAAAAGTGGAAAATACTTTCCCACCCTTCTTCACTTTTCATGTAATGGTTTAATTGCAATTATTTTTGTGAATACCAACATACTTTACATCTTTATATACTCCTACCATGAAATTAAGCAAAACAACCTTTAACAGATGTTATATTTTTAAAGTAGTAATGTAAACCTCTAAGGGGTCTATGAAGCTTTGCCAGGGTATGCCTAATTTGATTTTAAAATGCTTGTATTGACAGTAAGTTTTAACTGGGAAAACATATAAAGCTTAGATAGACAACCAAAGTCTTGATAATCCATTATGGAGGTTAATTGCCTTCAATGCTAATTATACATTTGGGTTTGCCTATATGGAATATTCAGCAATTGGTCCCTACTACAGATTATACATACTTTTATTCGTGTAACTACTAAAAAACAAAAATCAAATCACATATGAACCAACTATTCACAAGCAAAATGGTTTCAGCGTCTTAACTCTCTTAAATAATGAAATATTTTTTTTTACTCTTTCCAATTCTTTTGTTGATTACCAGTTCCTTGTCAACTACAGCATCACCCGCCCACACATCCCAGCTGCCACTGTCTCATTTTCCATCCAAACCAGCAGAATGCATCACCTGTTATCAATACTGCCATTCATTCTCCAGAAACAATCAAGAAATAGGTACATATCCAAGACTCCTGGCAGCTATCCATCTTTGAAAGATTGAGGAATTCTATTTCTAGGCTGTTTCCTGATCTCCATCAGCATAGAGCATAACATCACTCTGAACTTCAACTAGAAACAGCTAGTCAGACAATAAGAATGGAACACATCTCTGGTATTGCCTAGGTAGCTACTGAAAAAACTCATTTCCAACTGTAGCAAACAGGAGCATGTCTATTATCCCAGCACTCAGGGCAAGAGACAGGACTTTACCTCTGACACCCCACGTCCTCTGTTTCTCTGCTGCTCAGTCACAAATTCTGTCTTTTTTTTTGGCCAACCATTTCACAGCTTGCTTGTTCTTGACATTTAATTTGCCTTGATAAAAGCTGTAGCACATTCAAACCTTTTGACTGACTTCTTTGCTGCCATTTAATCACCTTTGCCAGCTTTCACCTCCTTTCTGCCGATGGATTGTCTATTCCAGTTCTGCCATTTGTGTAACTGAGGTTGTTATTTTATTCATCTCTGCTGAAGTATGCTGTGGATTAACTATTTCTTACTAGTTCTTTCTTTATTGCTTCAAAGAACATAACTCTTCTCATACTGCCTGTTTTTCTCTTCTTCTATTCCTTTTCTGTCCTCCTTTCCCCTACCTTTCCATTTCTTAACTTACTTCTATCATACCCCAGAATCTCAAGCCCCAGATCATGAAGTTCAATGTAATAAGTACAAGTGACATGTGAAAGTTTACAAAATAAAACAAAAAGTGTCAGTGAAAATGCCCCAGTTAATTTCTGTCCCTTATTTTACACAGTCATTTTTTGCCCCTGCAGGACAGGTAGCAAATGCAAGTAACTTTCAACTTTTTCCTCAACTTGACCTTGGGGAAAGTAGATGATGAGATGGCCATGCCTCATAGACATACAGACCTTCTAGAAATGATGTTTCTTTTTTTGTGTGAGTGTGTTTTGTTTTGTTTTGTTTCTCCCCACAAACTGTCTTCCCTTTACATTTTCTCCTTCTGTGTTACCACCATTTTATTTATTTACATCTAAACACAGCACCAGGGACCACTGCAGTCTTCATTCTCAATTGTGTTTAGCAATGGCAAGTGAAAACTCCATTCCAGCTTATATAGCTGACAGCATCATTTAGAGCCACTGTCTGTTTGACTGGTTATTCCTACAGCCTCTCCACCTAACAGTAGCTGCTCAAATTCAGTGTTTTGGGGCTCTCCTCCTCCTGCCACACTGCTGCCAGGGAAGTGTAAAAGGAGGAACATGCCTGAGCCTGCTGTGAGATAAAGAGATACTGAATGCTTTGGTCATGTGTTGAGGGAGGATTAGGAGTGCCTTCTAAAATGAGGCAACACTTGCTGTCTTCACCCAAATAGTTTATCTAGCTTACATTGTATTTTCTGCATGGCTGTGACCTATCTCTTCTCATCAGCTCCTCCTTCCAGGGTGAAAGATTGATGGCTGATGTCACCACACTTGATTTGAAAGCTATTAACAAAATGAATTCCCTGAAGGAAAAGGATGTAGGGAAGAATTCACACCGTTTTTGCAGCCTTCAGTGGCAGTGTGAGAGGAAGCCTGAAAGGTAAATCAAATATAGGAAAACAAAAAAGAGTGAGGTAGGGATGGAGGAAGGTTTGGGAACAGTGGATATCTGAAAACTTTCATATTAATTTAGCTTTGGTGTATTGTTAGTCAACACTTTGCAGTGTTAAATGCAAATTAAGCTTGTTTGCTTTATTACCTTTTGCAACGCAGTATCTTGTGAAAATAATTTTTCTATAGTTCCTAATAGCACAGGGAGGGATCTTCATCCAGATAGATGTATAGTGTACAAATGCAGGTATCCACAAATACATTTGTATAGCCAGGGATCTGCCTATACTGGAACAATTTTTAAGCCATTAAGCATTTAAGCATCAATGCAACCTGTCTTTCAGTATTACCCTAGTGTGTTTGGATTAAGCAAGTCTGCAGCTTTCTAATAAAAGATCAGACACCCTCCCTTCCACCCTGCACAGTCTCTACATCTGAGAGATGATTTTCAAGGTGCTAAGAAGAGGAAAGGTCATGTGACCTACCTCAGGTGAACACAACAGGAGCATCTTTTCCATTGCCTACCTGGTGGTAGTGTTCTGTCCAGGGTTCCCTTCACCACAGGAGTGACTTCTGCTCAGGTTAGTAGAAATTGTTGAGTTATATGTCAGACCATTATCAATCCCAAAAGTGGTAAAAGAGCAATGCCCTTTTTGAGCGAGTGTGAATCACAGAGCATTTACTGTGGATGTCTTCCTCAGTGGTGAATCACTGTATGCTGAGTGGTCTGCTGTTGTCAGGATGGAAAATCCCCCTCTCTTATCTTCTCAAAAGACAATGATTATCTGAAGGTAAACTCTCATGGACTACAGACTTTCAAAAGAACCCATACAAGTCACAAGTTATCTTGTAAATGCCTTGCTGTGCTGAAACCTCAAAATCTTCAAGCTTTCTTGCAGGGTCTGAACCCTTGAGTCATAAAAATGACATCAGTCTGATTACCTTCTTGCTTTTCACCTTTGTTTTTAGTAGTTATTTTCAGAACAATTGATGATATAATCTGTTAAAAGATGGAAAAACCTTACAAATGATATTGCAAATGTCTGATATTCTCTTAGGAATGGCCAAACCTCTGCTGTTTCCTGCACTCTCCCATTCTGAATTTCTGTAAAGTAGGCAGCAGTTGTTACTGATTTACTACTCAGTTATACCTATTAGTAGGTAGATGGTAGATGTTCTTCATCCTGCAGATCTCAGAGAAGGGTTTACATTGATAGTAACTGTGTTAGTTGTTAGATGTCTTAAAAACTTGCAAATGATTGCAGTGTGCCATTATTTTTGGTGCTGATAACAAAAAGATGAATTATGAACAGGATGCTGCTGTGTTCTCAGCAGATCCAGTGATTAATTGTGTACTTACTGGAGGTTTGTACACATTTCTGGATATTTTTAGCAATATTGAGGCTTAGAATTGTTTTTCAAAGTTATGCTTGACTTGCAGCTGAAGAGTAATTAGAATTTTAAAAAATGTAAAATACATTATATGACCAAATAGAGAAATATCTTTATGTGACTGGATAAATCCTTATACAAGGTAGAATACAGAGAAAGTTTTCTGGCTTATTGGGTGAAAAAAATGCATTTCTTAAAGTATTCCCATAATACTTTCATAGTGTTATGGGGGAAATGGGCTAATTATTACTGTGGACATTTAGATGAGATTCCTGTGTACATTTATCTGGGACACTTATTCTGCTTGATAGGGATTTTCAGCAAATCTCACACCCTAAATAATACCTCCTTTAATTCTAATGGAAAAGAAATAGACCAGAAAATCATAAGCAAGGCTTTAATTTAATTTGCTTACTTAACTAAAATTAAACAAAAAATTCAGATAGTTCACACTTAAAGAACCAAAACACAACAATCCCAAAGAGAAAGAAGTATATTGAATGGAAATTCAGTGACTCAGAGATCTGAGACCAGAGATCACAAAGATTTGTGAAATATGCTTCTGATGGACAGAGATATTAATAAGTGCATGACCAATATGTACAGCTTGTCTGGCATAAATTCCTTTAACACAGGAATTGCAAAATGTGATGTGACTGGAACAGCTTATTTTCCTTGTTGGTAAAATCAGCATGAACCAGAAGAAGAAAAGTAGGGTTTATTCAGAATGATGTGCAATAACTCTAGTAGTAGCTTGTACAAGTGCTAGAGAAGTTTATAAGCATTCAAGAGAAAATCCTTAATGAGACAACTTGACACAGAGGATATCTCTTCTTTTCCAGTACTGCTTTACTCTAGTCTAACACATTGCTGAAAGCAGGGTCAACTCTGATAAAGGTGCTCAGGGCTTTATCCTATCACAGATTGAAAATGTCCAAGAGTGGAGACTGGGCAATCTCTCTGGGCAATCCATTTCATCTTCACTGCTCTCGTTGGAAGTAATTTTTTCCATATATGTTATGAACTGCTCTGTCTTCTCAACCCCCTCCATGTAGGTGTTAGGTCACCTGGAGGCTCTGGTCCCTCAACATGTCTTCACAGGACAAAAGCCTTCTAGCACCCAATCATATTGGTGTCCCCTACATAACTCACTCATCTTTATCATGTTTTTACTGTATAAAATGAGCCAACATTGGCAAAGTGGTCTTGCAGTGGTCTAATAAGTGGCATGTAGATGGGAATAAAAGCTTCTCTTGATCTCCTGAATGTGCTCTCCTCCTGTTCCTAGAGTTTAGGATGCAGTTAACCTTTGCTGTTGCAGATGCACACTGCTGGGTCATGCTCAGCTCTCTTCCTACTGTGACTCCCAGGACCTTTTCAGCACAACTACCCCCGCAACTCGTCCATTCCCAGCCTGTAACGCTGTGAGAAGCTCTGTTTCCCATGTGCAGGACTTTAACACTTGTCTTTGCTGGATTTGATGAGGCTCCTGCTGGCTCTATTCCTTCAGCAAGTGTGGGTGCCTCCACCCTCAGCTCTATCAAGTGTTCCCTTACTTCTTGGTGTCACCTGCAAACATGAAGAAAGAGCATTCTTCACCTCCTTCAGGTTATTGTTAGAGATGCTAAGCAGACAGATACACATGCAACATTTGTGTTTCAAGTAGTTTATTGGGTCTTTCTGGTCCTGAGACTCAGAGACTGAGACTCTGTTCTTAACTCTGACCAGCAGAAGTGATTTGAACAAAGGGCAAATTGATGGGCTGTATTATACCACCAGAAAATGGCTTCATTTCACTGAAAAATGTTTTCTGAATGAAGACTGAAATATTATGCAGTTCATAATATTGAGCAGGCTTTCAACAAAGGGATTTCAATAAAATTGCTGATTCAGCAAATGCATAAACCAAAGGTTTTTTTATTTTCATAGCTGTACAATGTGATGCTGGCAGGGTGGGATTAGTGTATAATTATAATTTCTAAGAATGATTTCTACCAAAATTGAAATAAAAGATCTCTGCAAGGAAATGTGAGCTGTAAAATGAGTGCTACACTCTACAGGTTGTCATTATTTTGAAGCCTAAAAATAAAGAAATGTTTCTAGCAGCAAACGTAGGCTGTTCAGATGCCAATTTATTTTGTTTTCATAAGCGTCCCTTGGAATAGATTGAATCCAGCATTTAGCACTTGGCATCAAATTAATTTGTTATCAGGGAGAAAGTCACAGATCAATGCAATTCCCCATTTCCATAAGTACCAGAATCTGGTTTTAAAACTGTGGAGGCAGAGCACTCATAAAAACAGGTTTCTCAGCTTAAATACTATTTCCCTTCCAGTTCTACATCATACTTTAAAGAAACCCTCCTCCAAACTCAGGAAAACAACAACAACAACAACAAAAATGGAAAAAAAACCCTCTCCTGAGCAAAATATAACCCTCAGGTTTTATTTTTTCCTGTAGTAAGTATATCACATTGCTCTTTTCTTCTGGTTTCAGAAACCTCATTCTCAGTACATTTGTAAGTTAATGGAGTTAAGTTAATGTTCTGGGGAAGATGAACCAAGGAGTCTGCATATTTTCTATAAGTAGACTTCCAAGAGACCAATTAATTTTCACTGGAATGATGGAGGGACAGTTCTGCTAGTCACATTTTCAAGTACAGAGCAGGCCCTGCTTTTACTGAGTAGGCTTATCAAATTTACATCACCATTTCATTAAATGTTTGTAGCAATAATTGACCTCAAGAGTAAGTCATCTGTTAATAAATAGATTCCCCTGCTCCTAAATACTATCTTACTGACTCTGAGATGCTATTCATAGCCTGGTAGCTTTGCCACAAACCTCATCAGCAACTTCCTTAAATGCATATTCCATTGTAAAACTGACAGGGAATTAGAATGAACTTTAACAACAGAGTTTTCAGCTCACAGTCCAAACCAGAAAATAACATGCATTTCTCTGAAACTTATTTTTCAGGGACAGATCAAAACTGAGATAGGAAAAAACTCAGACAAACAACCCAAACCTGGATTTATTTAGTGTTTTCATGCTTTCCTATTTTGTCAACTCGCTTAATTTCTTAAAGAATTCTGTGCACATCTCAAACTGAGTTAAAGAATGTTTCAAGCAAAAAGGCAGGAGCTTCTTATTCGTTTTGATGAAACACAGTGATAAACTCTAGGAACCAAAATGGACATACATTTGATGCCCTCCCTGCTCCAAACTATTAATTTATTACTCTGCTTTTGTTTAAAACCTATGAGCTGAGTTCAGAGGTGATGCATAAAGCGTGTAATTTAGAGTCCTTTATGTTCAGTTAGACACCTTCAGACCTACTTACACTCACTTACTCGACTATAAGTCAGTGAAATGGAGTGTAAATTGATGTGATTTACATGTGGAGAAGCTGTAAGAGTGAGAAGGTTTTGCCAACAGGAGAGAATAGTAATTTTATGAGTACTTTCTAATATTCAGCTGGACTTCTTGATACACCTCTGTACCCCCGAGTAAACACATTTGCATTTGCCTGCTTAAGGTCCTGTACATTCAGTGAGACTTTCTGGGCCAAAGTTGCTGGTGATATGTAAGAAGAGTGATAGAAGCTGTGTCCTGAAGAGAGAGTATGAAGTTTATAACTACGGAAGCAAAGGTTCTGTTTCACATTCCTCTTTGTAGCTGTCTGTAAACTCAGCTGATTTGTAGTTACTTGTAATGACTGAAGATTTTCTCATCTAAGATGCTCACTCTGCCTTCTATTTGGAAGATTTTTACATCGAGTGCATGCTGCATGTTGTGCCTTGGTGCTGTGTTTGACAAGCTGGCAGGTAAGAAGCAAGCTCTGTCATATTTTCTGTGGGATAACAACATGCCCCTGGCAGCTACTACGTTGATGTAATTTCACACTCTTCCCCTGTGGTAAGTTACTCTTTTGCCAGGTGAGCTATGTAAAACCTTGTCAGGTCCCAGAATTATACCACTTGACACATGTCTAAGGTTTTGGGTTTTTTTTTTTAAGTCCAAGCCTAAGTCAAACAGACCTTGGAGTACTACCAGCACAAAGGTTGTTACTGTAGGATAAAAATACATAAATCTCTTAATCTCAATTTCTACTGCCTTTAAAAACTCTGCCACTAATATACCAATTTAATCATTAAAAAAAAAATNGCGAGTCTGGTGAGAGGTCTGCAAAACATGTCTTATGCAGGCAGCTGAGGGAACTGGGGTTGTTTAGTCTGGAGAAGAGGATACTGAGAGGAGACCTTACTGCTCTCTACAGCTAATTAAAAGGAGGTTGCAGCAAGGCTGGTGTTGGTCTCTTCTCCCAAATTACTAATGATAGTATGAGAGGAAATGGCCTCAGTTTGCATCAGGGGAGGATTAGATTGGATATTAGGAAGAGATTCTTCACTGAGAGAGTGGTTGGGCACTGGAACAGGCTGCCCAGGAAGGTAGGGGAGTCACCATCCCTGGAGGTGTTTAAAAAATGAGTAGATGGAGCACTTGAGGCTCTGGTCTAGTGGTTAGGGAGATGCTGGGATGAAGGCTGGACTTGATGATCCTGGAGGTCCTTTCCAACCATAATACTCCTATGATTCTATGATACACAGGTACAGTTAAACTTTATATACAGGAGGAGTTAAGCCTTCATATGAACTCTAATTTTACTGTGCAATAGAGGTTTTGTTTTGCTGATTTTATTTTTGTTTTTACTTTAATATTTTTATTTTTTCCCACAGCTAAACTGTAAACAGGTAGCTAAAACACATTAAGAAAACCTATTCTGTTTGCTTTTTCAGTTTACACTCAACTCTTGATTTATAGTAAGATTTTCTAGTAGAGCCAGATGCTTTTTCTGTATAGGACTGAATCCAATTTATGCTTTATGAAACTGTAGTCGAGACAAGGCAAGTTGCTTTTTGATATATATTAGAATGATTCTATGTCCCAGTATTTGCTCAACTCACTTTCTCTACAACTAGCTTTGGTTGTTTAGAGGATTGAAGGTGCTAATTAGTTCCTGATAGCAAATAAAATACATTTTTTCATCCTTTCATCTTATTTTTTCATCCTTTTCTGAATGAAAGCTTAGAATCACCCTTGAATTTAGGTATGTACTTTTCCCAAATAATAATTTTGGTTCTAAAATTACATACATTAGTGTCACACATGCTATCTGTTAAGTCCTTCTTGCAGTAACAAAGACATGAAGCCAAGAATTTTGCTTAATTGGTGGTCACAGTTACAGTCCATTTTCAGCTCATTGTTAAGCTGCACCTCACAAATAAACAAATATTGAATTCCACTTGTTTCTATTTCAAATTACTAAGTAATATTTTTTAAAACAAGTGCTTTAAAGGAAAAATTAAAATCGAGACAAAATTCAGCACTAGTCCTGAGGTGATAAATTAAAAGGAGAATATGAGAGATCTTGTAACTTAACTAAAAATAGGGATTTATCACGATACTCTTTGTTAAAAAAGGAAGATGAAAGCACAAGGAACTACATCTAGAATAAAGAGGAAATAGACCCCCTAGCTTACATGAAATATCCCCGAAGGGCATAACTAATATGAGGTCACTAGGAGAAACTGATGATGTTTATGTGAGTAAATCATTATTTTAAGGGAAACTGACTCAGCAAAACAAGAAGTTACAGCAAATGTTAATGAAACAATGTTCTATGAACCACCAAGGAATTAGAAAGAGTTTGCATGTATAAATGCACCTAAGGAACCAGCACACAGGAGCTCTGTTACTGGTTATGATCAGCAGGACTGCTTGGTAAAGGGTGAGACTGAGGCCACCCTCAGGGTAACCCTGGCTGCCCTGGGAGCTCATCATGGCATAGCTGCATACATGCAAGTGTTGATTTTACCAGCATCACTCTGACATTTGAAAAGTCTGACTGTGGCTGTGGTCTCCTGCACAGATGATTTGTAGTTCAGTAAAGAGAATATAATTAGTGATGATATGGTTGTGTCTCCAGTTACTGTACTATTTTGGTGTCAGCTATGAAGTCAAGATAATGACACTGCCCCAGAATGATTCTTCTTTTGACATGGTCTGCTGAGTGTACAAGGAGAAGCTTTTATAGTCCTTTGTCTTTCTGCAATTTACCTTTTTATAATATTCTTGGGGACACAACAGTATGCCCCCAAGATTCACAATTAACATGACAGGAGACAGAAAAAAAATCAGGATGATGGATTTTTAAAAATACAGTTACTGGAGATAAAAATCTACCTTGGCACAGACCAAGATAGAGTTCAGGAAATAGACTGAGACTGTGAACTCTTGTAACATGAAGCCCAAAAGATACTTTATAAAGAATTTATTACCTAGATTCAGTCATTCTTCATTTTCTTTCTCTTTTCTCATTTAATTAATTGTCTTGGGAAATTTTTGGCTGAAATTGTACTTAAATTGTAAGGAGGTTTTCTTGACTGTGAGGGATTTTTTTGGCGGTATTTTTGTTGTTTTTTTGTTGGGATTTTGTTTGTTTGTTGATTGGTTGGTTTCTAAATTTCTGTTTGAAAGGATTAGGGCAGTTACATTTGAGGATACCAGAATTCAAGAAAAAAAATTAAAAGCTATTTGCCAGCACACCTGTCTCCTCACACTTCTAGTAAACATCTTCACCATTTTTTTCAGAAAATTCATCACCACTGATAACAGGCAGGGGAAAAAGTGTTAAGCCTACAGAAATGATTTTAGGCAGTTATCAGTGCTGTGCAATTTAAAACCAAAATTTTGAGTGTATTGCTTTATTTTCTGTTTTGTAGAAGCCTTAATGGACTTTGCATCAATAATTGAGGCATTTTCTTCAAACATTTGAAGAATTTTTAAGCAATTCTGCAATAAGCAGCTCATAATATATGTAAAATGTGCAACATTTGCCAAAGTCATCTACTTGTTCAAGACAGGATTTTTTTATATATATATGAAGGGAATTCATAGTTATTTGTAGTTGTTTGTGTTTTTATTTTGACAATGGTCCTGACTTATTTAGGAATGGCTTTTAAAAGCTATACTGTGGTCTTAAAAAGCAGATAGATTATTAGTACCTCACCTTCCTAAAGCAGTTCTGCACATTTAGATATTGAAATATTGAAATATTTATAACACCGATCACTGAGGTTTATACATTGACATAATCTCAACCTTTTATCTGTGTTCTGTTTTGAAGGGCAGACTGATGGGCATATTTTTTGTTTTCATGGGATGCATCTTTTTGGGGGATGAACAAAACTTCAGTAGTTCTCAAAGTCAAGGACTCACATGATTGAATGATTGTATCTTCACCAAAGTAGAAAGAGGTGCTCCAGATTTCCAGAGGTGTGAAACAAGAACAGCATCTTTTCCTGACATACATCACTGTGAATTTTAACACCATACATATGTCTAAAATCCAAGGAAATTCATATCTATATTTGATTTTGGAAGCATATGACATATGAGTGAGCACTTTTCTCAACCAAGAAGAGTTAAAAATAGCAGATCAAGATATCTAATGCAGAGCAAAATCAGATACAACTGGCATATGAATCAGTGAGCAACTCCAGCTATGACCTCTCTGATTGATTCATGAATAATTCATGTTCTCTTAATCTTTATATTAAGCACAGTTATTCCTGATTTCACGATGGCAGCTGCATTGAAAACAAGACATTCCCTGGTCACTGACAGGTCTCATCTGGGTCAGGTTTTTGCTACTGTGTTCACCAAACGAATTCACATTTCATGTTATAGGATGAGAAAAAGAATTCCATGGCAGTAGTATTAATATTACACCTTTTCAACTGTATCTCAGCTTCAGCTGTAAAAGTATCTATTGGCATTATTAAAAGAGAAGTGTATTGAAGTAATTACTTAGAAAATTAAATCAACTTAAAAACTAGACCAGAGTCACAGTGAGCCAGGAAGAGAGATCTTTCTAAGGTCTGGTCTCATTGTTGGCATTGATCAACTGTCCCACACAAAGGGAGAGTTCATGAACATGTCTTGGAGTGGAAATTTTCATTGTGATCTTTAATGGAAAGAAGAATGAGTCTGTGTTGGACCAGATGATCCTTGAGGTCCCTTACAACCTGGTATTCTACTCTAGGCTAGTCTATGATTCTGTGTTTCAACTGAAGTGAAATAGTCAGTGGGTCTGTCATAACCTGAGTTTCCTCCTTCCCATCTTTTATCTTTAGTCTTGGACCCATGCCACTTAGGATACTGTTGAAACTTCCTTTTTGTATCTGACACCTCAAGCAACAAAGAAAGTCCGTGTACTAATAAGAACATAGTTCATAGACAGTCCTAGAGTGCTCTCCATCTCCTTTTTCTTGTTGCCTGTAACATCTGAGTGAAAGATGTGACATGGTTCTCAGGAAAGAGTCATATTCTCTATGCATTGGCAAAGCCCATTAAAAACTCCAATGAGTTTTTTTCACTTGGGCATGAAGAAGAACAATTTTTCATTGTTTAGAGTGCTCCATCAGTATTGTTTTATTAAAATAAATAAATAAAAAAAATAATTCAAACTCCATCAAAGCACTTTTGACAAATGATCCAGGCATGTACGGAACCAGAGGCAAATCCCTCCACTTAGGTCACTCACATGTTCCCTACAGGGGTACTGATTTCCCAGGAAGCAGAGAGTGGTGGCAGTTGGACCTTTTATCAGCTCTTTAGATGGACCCTGTACTGGATGAAGCTGAATAGCTTCTCAACTAAGCAACTCAATCTTTCAAAGCTGAATCTAACTTCTCTATCAGTCCTGGTTTGAGTGGGTATTGGACTAATGGCTCTGGATTACCTTTCTGTCTCAAATTATTGCATGATTCTAAGATAGTATTGTGAGTTTCGTTGGTCTAGGTTGTGGGGCTTAAGAATGAAGTTTGGACCTCTGTTTCTACAGGGAAAAAAAAAGTACTCTTAAGAATAACTTCCTTAAACTAACCCAGTAACTTGCACTCTCAGCAATAACTGGATCAATAAAAGAGTAGGTGACACAAGTTTTTGAAACTTAAAGCAAGTGCATTGTATTTCACCATTAAAACTCACCTCCTCATCCTTGGGATTCCCTTTAAAGACAGTTAGTGAGCTAGACAAATAAATTAGAACTCAAGCCATGGTTCACAGCCTCAAAAATCACCGAGTAGAGCCTGCCTGCCAGTGGGCAGGCTCTGTCCTGACAGCACTGCATGGAAACATTCATTCAGTATGCTCTCACAGTTTCCTAAGTGTATACTGGACATCCTGCTTAAAAGGTGTCCCCTGGCTTCTCTCTTTCCCTCCTTAGCTGTTCAGATAGGCTTGAATGGGGTTAAGTGAATGATAGTCATGACATCTCTCACTGTTTGCTTGTTTTGGATAATCTTTGGTTCAGAGTTTAGCATGACTTGGATTTGAACTCTGATTATCACCTCTTGGGATGTTATGAGCTGCCTCAGAAAGATGACAGGGTTAGAGTAAAGCACTCCTACCAAGGACAGGAGCAGAAGACAGCTTAGAACAAGACATATGCTGTGGCAGCAACAGCTGTACTAAAAGCTCTTTGGGATGGACCTAATGAGAAATAACTCAGAGGAAAGGAAGAAAAGCTAGAGAGATACTTGTTGCAGCAATGATTTTTCCTGTTATATTTTAAAGACCAAACTGCATTAGTCATTTCATCCATGCTTGCATCTGGAAGAAAGTAAGAAATAGTGCATGAACTCCAGGAAGAAGTTAGAAATACATTTATAAATGTATTTGATAGAATTATTCCACAAAGAACTTGGGCATCAATGCTGAAGACTTGACACATTTATAAAACTTTTGAAAAGTTCATCTCTGTGTCCTGTGTGTTTCTGATTTTGTTATTTCTGCATTCTGAGGATGTTACCTTTATAATTTGGTTAAATAAACCGTGCCTATAAATCCAAACTTTTATTTTGCTGATGCATCTTTGAGCACTACTTATTGTGATAACTGTGGTAATTACATCATCAGTTTATGGGTTTAGGGACAAATAAAAAAGGGATCAGTTGTAAGATACATAAACTATGGATAGATGGAAATAGTGCCTGTAGCCACTGTTCTCTTCAGACAATGACTCTGCTCTCACATCAAGTTTTTGTGACCATGTGTAGGTACTGAAAGAATGAAATAAGTTTGGAATTTTAGTTCAGTAAAAGCTATATCTCAAACTTTGCTCTGAGATTGTGGTCCCATAAAGATGTTCTTAGTTCTGCTGAACTTCTAAGCTATGAGTAATATCCAGACAATCATCTCTGCACTATCTTCTTCTCAAGAGAAAACTTCGTATTTTGTGCCCATGAGTGAAGAGATAGGATCTGAATATTACTTTTAAACAAAGTTTAGGAATCAGTCACTTTGCTTATCTACATATCTCTGGATATATCCTGAAGGGCAGAAGAGAAGAAAATTGCTTAAGTACCTTTGAGGATATTGCTATTGCAAACTAATATTGCTCCTTTTGACATGATGACATAGATAAAGAGAAAGGGACAGCAAATATCAACTTATCAGGGACCTCAACAGACAGAGATACTTACATACATCACATTTTTATAGATCATTTCACCTCCTTGCTTCAATTTCCCTGTCTATTAATCAGCTCTTGTGACTCTTATCTTCCAGGAAGGATCATCTTCACTTCTCATGAACTGTGCTAACATCATTCAAGATTAGCCCAGTTATTTAGCAACTAATAACAACACTGTAATTTCATAACTGTGATTTAAAAAATGTCATTAATTATGGCTCAAAAAATCCAGGAGAGAACAGTTTTACAGGCATTTGACAGTATGGTTTCTGGAAGTTATCTGCTTTTTCACTGCTGTTCAATCTCTACAAGGACATGGACTTCCTAGGAAGATCCTCGTTGCTCAGAGAGAATATCATGCAATCTCATGCCTCAGATGTCCTCCCTAAACCAAGAAATTTTGACCCACTTACAATTCAGGTCAGATTATAATCCAGACAGTTGCTTCACTGGGCAGCTGGCTGTGCATAGTCAAGTCAGTTTTCTTTCTAATGAGAATTCATCACTGACTTTTAGTCAGAATATCAAGGCTGTAAATGCATCAGGACATTAGTGACTCAGTAAATTAAGGATCTCAGCTCCTTTTTTAGATTTTTTTTTTTTTCATAGCCTTTCTAACAATTTATGGGCATGTAATCTTGGGGGTGCTGCATATCATTGTGTAAGCAATGTGAAATTAGTTCAGTTAAACAGAAAGTGTGAACCATGGCACCATGTGTTTCAGTCACCCTTGCTTCCTGTTTCAAACAGCCAGATTTGCAGCCTTCCTTGACAGAGTTATTTTCTCTGTTCCTCTATTTTCTATGAAGTTCTTTCCTTTTAAGAAAATGAAATTAAATCTCTCAGATCTCCTTTCAGGGTGAGGTTTCTAAAGAGCATTACCTTGCTTTTTATGTAACTAGGATTCTGGAAGAGGATTTTTATGTGGTTTTTGACATGGTTGTATGGGGTCCCTTCTGATCTGTAGTGATTTTGGTGAAAAGAGATTCAGGTTTGTCATACCAGAGATTTGCATGAGTAAGTCTTCATTCCATATGCAACACTGTGGTTTGACTTCTGATGTGACAGTAGAATTCACTGTCTGACCTATTTATCACTTCTCTGTTCCATTTTTGAGATAAAAGTGTCATACAGATGAACCACAGACAGCAGTGTGTGTGTTTGGTTCTTGCGTCACTTCTGGTAAATCAAACAGAAAAATCTTCTATAATCAGATAACCTTTAACTTAATAAGAGTTTTGATAGATTGCTTGTATACAGTAGGTTATCAAACCTAAATATGAAAGACTTCAGTTTGACACTGCAGGAATGAATCACACAGACACCAAAGGCCAAATTTACAATTGTTTATCTGGAGTAAAGAAAAAAAAAATAGTTATTGGTTTCAAGACCTGTGCTAATGACTGAATAAAAAAGTTTTATATCTGGCCTAAAGAGGTTAAAGATGTGCTTGAAGCATATCTGTTAATTACAATAGCATCTCCAATTCCCTTCTCTGTGAGTTTTAGCGCTCTGTGGAACATCATTCTGTAGTTTATTGTATGGTACCATTAGTAAATTCTTCCTTATATTCTTCCCCCCTCCCTTTTCCTAATTCATTCTCATTTCTTGTACCTTTTCAGCTTCCCCCATCCCCATGCTGGAGCTGCAACACTCAGAAATATGTCAGTGACAACAGGTTTGGCAATCCTTGGGGTGAAGAAGGATCTGGTGGGAGTAAGCCTCTCCAGCATGCTCACCAGGTTAGTGGGTCTAGTGTCTCTGATGGCAGTGCTGTATATCCTCAGTCAGCAACAAGCATAAACTGATTGCACACATTTCCTCACAAAGGAAAGACTGAAGAAACCTTCAAGAGATAGTGAGTTGAAATGTTATAACACCTTCCAATTTATAAAATAAGGTTCCCCTCAAAGTACTTCATGAATGCACCTACTTTTCTCATTTCTGTCACTCTCACACTGTAAAGAGACCTTACAGTGGCTGTAAATATAATTTCTTTGAATTTTATAGTTTTTTATGCTTCTGGAAAAGTGTGCTGAGGTTTCAGCATAAATATGAGTTAAAATCCAGCTTGTGCCATCAAGGCCTTCATTGGCCTAATTTAGAAATTCCCCTCTCAAAAATGAGATCACAGAGGCAAAACATCTTTACAGAGTAACTCTGACTGGGCATGGGAAACACCTCCTTCATTTCCCTGGAACTCAAGCATGCCCTTTCTTCATCAGCCGTGTGTGTGTGTGTGCAATGACCATAATAACCACTGGCAGTTAAGCAGGATAGAGTGTAGTCAGTGTTGTCCCTTTCATATCACACCCCCAAATGGGCTGAAGCATTCTGAGGTTTGTTGGTACATCTCCACTCCCATTCCACAGCCTCAGCCACGGAAAGCATGATTTTCACAGCTTGGTTTGATACAGGTAAAAAGAAATTGTAACCTTTTAAAATGTGGTAATTCAAAGTGACATTTTCTAGGTCACAAAGAGAAACAGCATCTCTATTTGCAATGGAGTGCTGGAGCCTTGACTTCTGTCTTGTGCTCCCACTGCTAAATCCTGTATCATAGAGCTGATCAGGGTGATGAATGTGCTGTGGAATTTGCTTTGCAAAACAAATATTTAACTTTCTACAGATCAGTGAAGACCCCAAAAAAGCTCTTAAGTGTCATTTAACCGTTTTCATTTTCTTTTTAATTGAAAACCTTTTTATTCATTCCATCTAAATGTATGATTCAAATAAAAAGGGAAAGGTATTCACAGATATTTTCAAATACCATTCATGCAAATAGGCTTCACAAAGTCAGAGTGTTCAGAATGAGACTTTGAAGGGAAAATTCCCATCAAAAGAATCAATTATTTAAAAGATAAGAATCACATTTAGCACTAGTCAAAAGAGCCAAGCCTTTCTTTTTGCTACTGGATATGGAGAGGTAAATGGCTGGGTGATGTGTGCAGCCTTGGCAGCCTGGGCATCACTCCCCTGCACACAGATTTGTGCTGAAAATTCCATGGTGGGGAAGGGTGGACCAGGAGCCAAGCAAGCTGTCCAGAGAACAAGATAGTGAGATAGACAGTTTCGTCCCAGCAAAGACACAGGAATGCTGACATGAGCTAATAATTCATCCAGCTCCAATCTGCAGAACAGGAGACTGAAAAGCACAAAAGGCATCCAACATGGGACAGGAGAGGGCTGGTGGTTTGTTTCTTGTTTACAATGGACTCTTCTGAGAATTGAAGGCTTTTCTACATGTGGGCAGAAAATAACACAGTACAGATGTTGAAAAATGCATCCAAATACAATGTTAGTAGGAAAATCCAGGCTGAAAATGCCAGTGTGATGGAGGAATACTGTGCAGGGCATGTTATGCAGTTGTTTTTAATTAATTTTCAATAAATTAACTAAATATCTTTTCTATATCATTTCTTTTTCATATTCACTTGGTCTATAGCAAGATTCTAATTTGACATTTAATTTAAGTTTAAAATGTTACAGGTTTAAATTTTAAATACTTCATGTCAAACTTTATTTCTCTTTCACTACTCCCTAAAAAGAAAAGTAGGCTATTTAAAACTCTGACATTTAATCTGGTCAAGTTCTGATATTTAAAAAAAATATGCTTAAAAATATAAAGTAATCAAGGCTTAGGAAGTATTAGGAAAGGGAATCGAGTATGAAATGGAAAACATTTTTGTGTTATATACGTTGGCGGAGTGTCCATAGATTCAACACTGAATTAATTTCTGATCTTCTTATCCTTAAATGGGATGCAGTAAAACAAGACAAGATATATTGAAAGGAGACAAGGTTGGTTAAACAAAAATATGGCTTCTATATTAAGGACATACAGACAGATTAGGATTATACAACCAGAAAAGACACAAATAAGGGGGAAATTACAGAGCTCTAATTACAGAGCATTATTTTCCTGAGGAAGGCATGTTTATAAGCAATGACTATTCACTACTTCTCTGAGTATAGGAAGCAATGGAAATCAAATTAAGTTTTCATAAAGTAAGTTCAAAACAAACCAAGTTTTGCTTATTTTTTTCTACACACAGAAGTATCAATCTGTGCAATTTATTGCTACAATATGTTGCTTATACCAAAAATTTAGACAGTTTAAAAACTTATTAAGCAGACTCTGAGAAGAGTAACCTATCAAAGGGAAAAAAACACCTCTTTAATAACTTTTGCCATGGTTTTCTGTAGTGCTCTGTAGATGACTCTACTCTTCTTGCATCTTCCTTGGTCATCACTGAAGACATGATACAGGTCTACGTGTATCTCTTCTTCTACCAAGTTAAGTTACTCTCTTTCTGGAGAACAAAGAATGTGAACACACATCTAAAATTTAGCAAAACTAAGTCTTTTTATTATCAGAAAAAGTGTTTGACAGGTTGCTGTGACTTATTGTAAAATAGAAATATTAAAAAGGAAGGCTATATATTTAGAAGACTGAAAATCTTATTTTTCTCCCACATCTATTCATATCTACTTGCAGTCATTACAGGTAAGAACATAATGCTGGTAAGGATACTTCATCATAAAATTTCATTCAAGATAGAGCTATTAAAGCAGTAAGGTTTATTTTATATCGGATGATGTTTAAAATTAAATCGTATTATTATTTTTGCACAAGCTCCTTTGAAAAGTATAAAGAATGCTTTCTTACTGCTTTTATGATGAATTATTTTGGCATTATTTTGCTATCCTTCTTACCTTAGTTTGTCTAACTTCCATCTTCTAGTTGTCTAAAAGAGCAATTTGAAAGAAGTATATTTTAACAAAACAAAGTAAGTGAATTTTTATTACACTCTGCTCTGCAACCAAATGATCTATTTGCTCTCGCATTGTAGCTAATTATAAAACCTCCTTCAAGGTCTTAGTAAGCATAAATCTGCCTTTTCTAGTGATTGATACAGAATTACCTTGATTTATAAAAATAGGGCACACCTAATCCTAATAGCACATACTAAAAGGAATTGAAAAAGCAAACAAAATGAAGAAGAACAAATCTTCAAAATGTGAGGAACCAAACTGACTTTATTGCCACTAAATATGTTCTAAGTGTGCAAATTTGGTTTCACATAATTACACCTGGAAAGTATTAGTCACTATTTATTAGGTTTATAATATTATTGCTACTTTTCATTCAAGGAATCCTGAAGTTGAATAGGGAAAAATTTTTAACTGAAGCTAAATTAACTGTAGCTGGAAAAAGCTGCCAAGCTTTCACACAGAAGCTGTTCTGTTGGTCTTAAATAGAAGACTTTTTCTTTTCTATGTTAGAAAATGGGACTATTTTTTTTTTAGTTATCACTCATTTCACTGATAAATCTTTCCTCTTCCTACAAAATCCAAAATTCTCCTGGCTTTAAGCATTCATGTCCCTGATGATGCTACTGACAGAGAGAGATCCCGAAAGATCAGCAGACTAAGAAGAGGTTGGAGCCATGACTATTTGTTTAGAAATATATATCCTTCTGTTACCAGGACAGAAAGGCAGTGATGATTCAGCACAGTCAGAACTAGATCTGCTTGCTCCGAGCAGCTGGCAGACCAAAGGTGAGACAAGTGCTGTTTAGTGTAGTTTTGTGTATTAGAAAAATCCAGAGTGCCATGGGAGTGATGCATTGCCTTGCTTTGTCAGACTGGTCCTCCTGTGCTATAGGTTATGTCTGAGTCTGTCTGAGCCTGAGATAAGGAAAGACTTTGCATTTTTCAAAATCCCTTAAGGAATGAGACATCTGAACTGCAAACAGATGACATAAGCAGCAGTGGTCAATAATTTAGAAGTTTATCTCTCTGTTGTACGTTTAGTGGGTGTTTAAACATCGATTTTCTTGAAACCAGGATCAAGCTCCCGGGTTCTAAATTAATTTTTAACTAATGTACAGAAAGAAATGATTCATTAAATTGCTGCTATTGTATTAGTTGTCACAATCCTAATGACACTTTTTGCTGTTGAAGAGGCCTCAGTTCAGCAGCTCCTCATCATCCCAGCTCCTTGAAATCAATAACACTAGCTTCAGTCCCCCATAAAATAACAGAAAGACTGTCATCCTAAATCCACATGGGACTGAAAGATATGGAAGCTCATGTGATTATTAATTGCATTTAAGAACAAAGGAAGAGTTGAGAAATACTCTCTTAAGATGAAGTGTTATGGTTGGTTTGGTTTGGTTTTTTGTTTGTTTGTTTTACTTAGGGCTTTGTTTAAGAAAATTCCTTTGTTTCATGGGGTCTCTGTGGACTCCTGTATGTGTAAGATCTGCAGCCTGAGTTCCAAGTTTGAATGTCCTGTTCCTGAAGTTTTCAGCTTTGCAGAGAGCTGCTGGAGCAAAGTGTATTAATGTGTTGTTCAGTTTGCCCTCATTTTCCTTCCAGTAAGGGAAATATGGACATTAAATATGCCAGTCTGCTGTGCTTGCTGTTACTGGGCTAGGTCAAGCAGACTGAAGTGTTGTAAAGTGCCTTTCTTCTAGAAACAATTATTAAACAATTATTATCCTGAGGATATTTAGGGTGGGGCTCTTGAAAAGAAAGGTTTTTAACAAACTCTCTTGTTTAGATACCATGGAACTATTTTGCAGTGAAAATATCTGTTGAATGTTAATTACAGGGCAAATCTGAAGAAGAAAATTTTTCTGCCTTGATTTTAAAGTGGTGTGTATTTGTGGTTTCATTTAGCTTCAGTGCTTATATAGTGTTGTTTATGTTAAGTATTCTTCATTGTTATTAGTGTTGTATTGTTCACATATAGTCACTTTGGGTTTGGGTTTTGTTGTTGTTTTTTCCACAGAGGTATATACTTTCTTCCTTTAAGAAAATATATAATTCATGGATGTACACAGCTCACTGTCTTGAATGTTAGTGCATATTTCTGACAACATATTCAAAAGTTTTAATGTAACTGGCTGCCAGCATCTGAAAAAGTATTTCAAGACTACTGCTTGAAATGCATTTACCTTCTCCAGACCAGCTGAATAATGAAAACATGTTTAATCATTTCCAGCCTCTCCAATGGTGTAGTGTAATTAACTATAATGTGTATTTCCTGGCTAATTAGAGAACACTGTGGCACCAATCTAATGGGACACAAGAGTACTTGAAAGCAATAAATCACTTCCTGTGATTGTGATAAAACTAAAATTAATACATTATGTATAGAAAAATTAGGAAACCTGTGAAGGTGATCTTCATAGAAAGATTAATTCCTTTCAGTTCTTTTAAGAATCAAGTTTGTCTTTGCATTATTTCATTCAAGCCTCCTTCCTTTCAAGTGTAGGTGTCCACCAGAATGCTGAACCTCACTTCTCACAACTCCCCATGCTGCCTCCTGCTCAGGCAGGAAAATATTCCCCTATAACTTCTTGGATTCTCAGGAATGCAATTCTCAGGATTTTATGACACAGCTCACTGACATTTGCTCTTTGTCCTAAAAAACGTAGCACCAACCAAGAGACTAGCTGTGACCCTCATGGGAGGTGTCAGGCACCTCTGCCACCATTCACCTTAGGCCAGGAGCTTTGAGACAGTGGCATCTCACACAGCTCCACAGACAGGCATTTGGTTTCATGCAGATGTCTTTCATGAGGAGGAGGATATGACATTGCATTAAGATCCTTCCTTTAAAAGACAGAATCACTGTATTTTTTTTTTGACTGTGAACATGGGTTATGGTCAGTGCTTTCTCATCTGATCTGGAATATAACTGAAGGATTAGGAGTGGAAAGCACATCAAAACCAAAACCATCTGAAAAATTCTTGTAAATCTGAACACCTGTAATTGTATTAGTGATCTTTACAATACATTCTTGTGGAACTTTCTCCGTGTTCTGTGTTCCTACAGAGAGGCCCAGGCAGTCACACCTGTAACAAGGAGGGTGCTGGTTAAAATTTGTAGTCCTGATCTACGGTGGCATCTGTTTATGTCGTAGAAAGTGCAGCTGTAGGGGCCACCACTGCTGTTAAACTGTGGCATGAAACTGCTCCTATGCACTCAGTCATGACATGAAAGTGTAAGATCATGAACCCTTGACAACAATACCATTCCCATTGATAATATCACCAATTAAATCCTACCCAGTGGGAATTATTTGTCAATAAATTCTACTTGAAGGAGAAGTGACTGTGAGTGGAGTTGTTGACTGTAACGGAGAGAGATGAAAAGCATTACAAAAGAGATATTTTCCCCACACATCCCATTGAATCTACAGTTCTAGAGACTAAATATGAAATGTTATGACATTTTCAGACTCTTACTTAAAATGGCTCACAGCTAACAAAAGAAGACGCTTATTCTCTAACCTTGATACACAGCTGTTCAAAGAAATAAGGCATTAGAGAGATGACCTGCAGGACTATTTTCACTTGAGATTTTCTTTCTTAAAGGACTAAAACCATGTTTTCCTTTTAATTTCTGCAAGAGGTCTTGACCTTGCATCCTCAGCACAGAGAAGATGGATGGGACAGAAACTGAACCTTAAGGGGAAAGAGACACAGAACTGATGTTTAGGGGGTTGTTTAGGGATTTTGTTGTTTTTTGGGGTTTTTCCCCCCCCTCCAACCCCATCTATCTTATAGTAATAAGGCCCCAAGGATACTAATAGTCTTTAATGACCCTGACCTGTCTCACCTGGGGCACACAATCACCCACCTTGCAGTGATCCCAGGAGCCCTATTTAAGCTCAGGTTTTCCAGAGGTGACTGGTCTCTGGATCTCAGTTCTGCAGCCTGTGTGGATCCCTTCTATTGGTATGTTGCATTGCTTTCTCTGTCACCACTGTTTTTTTGGGGGTTTGTTGGTTGGTTTGGTTGTTGTTGGTTGGTTTTTTGGTCATCAACAGGGTTTTCAGCTTGCCATGTGGGTGGCTCTCTTGGACCTTGTTGGCAGCAGTAGTTATGCCCGCTGTGTTTGGTTCCAGTCCCAGTTGGCTCCCTGCTGCTGAGAGGGCAGCTGTCCCTTGTTCTTTGCTGATGTGCTGTACTTGTATCATCTGATTTTCATACAGTGCTCTGAGCAAGAGCTGTTTGTACTGATGTCAGAGGCAGATGTGGTGTTTGGCCCTTTTGTAACTCAACCCTCTGTGTGTTAAGGTGCTGGCCCAAGCCTTGGGTATGTTTTAATAACTCCAGTTTTTCTTACTGCTCTGTAGAATATGTTGTGCCTTTTGGAGGCAACTAAAGCACAGAATAATTTGGCTGTGCTCTTAACCTCTGCCTATAATGGGGGCAAGAAAGAGATGATTAAGAGATATGTATATTGGTTATATGATAGTCAGGGGAGGAATATTTTTGCTGGAGGTGCAGGATGGCCTGCCTATGATCCCATTTGTGCTTTCATGAGTATCAATTCTTAGTCATACTTCACCTCCTCATTCTATGTTGTACATCTCACTCTCATTTACTCATCTGTGCTTAGTTCTTCTCCCCTCCTTAAAATGATATTTGCTTCAGAAACAAAGATTAATTAAAATTATATTATCACTTATAAAGTAAAACTATTGTGCAAAGTAGGATGCATTTCTAAAAAACCTCTGTTCAGTAAATATATAACCAGAAGAAAAAATTATGTGAGTAGTTACATAAAGAGTACATTTAAGAGTTGAGCAGTTTCCAGAAAAATTACACTTCTGGTATTTTCTTGTCTCACTTTCAGGAAGTATTTAGGAGACTAAAGACTTGATTTGATAAGTTAAAAGTGTGCATGTAATAGAATTGTCTGGAGCTGTCATGTAGTGTTGTTACTCAAGTCATGTTCATTAACAGAGGCTTTTCAAATGTTAGTATGTATTGATTAATGACAGGATTAGAAAGATCACCAGCCACGGTGACATGCATGCTGACAGACATCTTTCTGCACTTTGCCATGGTAAAAAAAAAACAACTAAAATGCTGAAAGTGAAGAGTCTTAGAGTGCTGAAAGTCATTACTGCTGTGCCTCTTTGCATGGGAATTGCCTTGAGATTTAAAATCTTGGAGATGTGGATTTGTTGTGAAACATCCTGAGGATCTAGACACCAGGGTCAGGCTTATCAAGAGTCAAGATTCTAATGTGGTGCTGGGGTGACACAGACACACATGGAGGAAGAGAGATCAAGCACTTTAACTAGCCAATAAAAAAAACAGACCGGAAAGGCTTTTTTTTTTTTTAATTCTGCCCCTCTTGTTTTCTCCACTGAAAGTGGCTGAAGTCTCAGAGTTTTTTTCCATGTTTATTCAGTCTTTTCCTTCAAAACGGTTCTAGAGGTGTGGGACAGTGATGAGCTTCGTTATATTTACTGATTGACCATTATGGTGAGCTAGTCTGGCTGAAATGTTGAAATGGCAGATTCATTCAAGTTCTTGTCAGTCTATGGACATTCAGAGCAGCATTGTCCAACCTCTTAAGAGAACAAACTGTTTAGAAGAGTGGTAGATTGTCTCTTTCTTGCTGCTTTCAAATCAAGAGGGTGTTTTTCCAAAGTCATAATTCAGTTGACATTGTGTTTCTGTTTGATAGCTAACTGAAGTTGATTGTTATGGCATACAATCTAATACTCTACACTGGCTTTAAAACCTTTTGTCAGGGGCATGGGAATTATAGGTCAACTGCTAATCCTTACTGGAGTGTTTAGTAGACTATGATTTCACCTTCTTTGGTTTTTCTCTTATTATGCACATTGTATGTTTTACATTATTTTCCTAGTTTCACAGAACTGATTGAACTCTTCTTGAGATTTATGCTTGGGCTTGGAGTCCTTTTCACATATTGATAACTTATCTAGCATAATTGTGATGGAAAAAGATTGGGTTTTTTGACCTTTTCTTTCCTTTTGGTCGTCTTTATGGATCAGATGATTTTTCTTGCACTACAATAATACCTACAAGCATATAAGTAGCAAGCATACCTCCTTGACCTTAATGGCTTCTAGTATCACTCTACCAGACAACTTTTTTGTGTGTATTTATATATTATTAACCAGCCCCCATGCTGGATGGCCAACTAGCTTTATTCTTCTGCACATACAGAAATGTCAGCAAGATGTGTACAGAACTTTACAAATGGCAGCAGCTGGATCATATGAAGTCAGTTGTGAGGATGTTGGGAAGTTAAGTGAGATGCTTTTTCTAGCAATTTTTTTAATATGTTGAGTAGAAATGAGCTTCAGCTTCTCTGGTAGTAAAACATATTTGTTTGTTTTTGGAAAGGACTGCAAGAACTGTAGACATACATAACCACCTGCAGTATATAGGGTGCAGCCTTGAGTCCTGGTGAGAGGCTGGAGATAAGGCTGTAGCACACAGCACACTGGAGATTCTGGGATCATCATGTACTATGGTACACCTCCCATACTGTTTGTTCAGACTTGCAGTTTTCTACTAAGCACAGTTATGAAGACCTCAGATAAAAAAGCAGGCTAGAAGGTGGTACTTAGACCCTGTTTGGCTTCCTTCTTTTCTCCCACCAATTAGCTTATTCAGACAGAATGTGGTTTGTCATTTCTCCAGCAACAAAGGATGTCTTTAAAAGAAAAAAATCAAACCCCAAAACTGTGTAGAATTTCTGTGATCCTCTCTATGTATTTATATCTTAAGATTTCACTTTCATCTGAAATTTCTAACTAGCTGTCCACCCACTCTGCTAGGGAGTGATGTGTGTCAAGTGAAACATCTCCGAGCCCCAGAAGAAAATGTTATCTTTGTAAGCTTCCCTGCAAGACATCCTCCAGATAAGATTGTCCCCTTTCGCCCCCTCTCTTATTCTGCAGCAGTTTTCCCACCCAATCTGCTCTTTTTTCATGCTTTATTTTCTCAAGGCTTACCCATTTCCATCCCTAACCTATGCACACGTCTTCCAGATGTGTGGCAGACATTGCCTTTTCAGAACACAATTCTAAAAACAAAAACATTCCGAAGGGTAATTTATCTCAGAACAGTGATGTCTTTGTGTGAACAGATACCAGATGAGTTCAGAAGCTTAGGGGAGGCCTCTCCTTCCAGCTTTCCTGGTAATAGGAGTCAAAACTCTGTACTCAGCATGAAGAGGAAACCTGCTTCCTCTGGCACCGGATGGGGCAGAAAAATACCTGCAACTGAGCTGATATGAGTCCTTATGATGTTTTACTTGTTGATTTTGAGATGGTGTAACTTTATGATTTGGTAGAGCCATTCTTTAATGATTTCAAGGTGTGCAATGCCTTGCATTCCCCTTAGCAAAAGGCTTGAAGCTGATTTCATTGACTTATGGCAAATTTGAAGTCAGATTTGGGTCCTGCAATTTAGCCTCTTTTCTCTGACCTGACCCCTATAAGAAAGTGAAGTAGTACCTATTAAGGCTGAAGGAGATCTTGGCCCAGGTTTAAGGAAGTACAACACATTTTAATAAGCTGCTCTTTTATCTACTACTGGAGGACACGAGGAAAATTAAGGCACTGAGATGAATGTATGTGGTAAGTCTAGCAGTAGCATAAAAAGTCTCTGAGAACATGAGTACCTAAACACCAATAAGAAGAGACCAGAAGTTCAGGGAAACCTCAAGATAAAGCTGCTAGGAAAAACTCTTGTGTGTGCTGAGAATTTCTTCTGAAAATCTGAGCATTCTGGAGAAAGAGTAGTCTTTAAATTAATTACTCTTATTCACTGTTCTGCTATACGTGAAGATACTTCTTAGAGGCACTTTAGTTTTGCTTCAAGGCTGTTAAACATAGAAACCTCTGGGTTGGACTCAGAGGTCACTTAGTCCAACCCCCCTGCTGACCACCTAGTTCAACCCCTCTGTTATTTTCCTTGAAATTTAATCCAAGCCCTTGTTTTGTTCAAATAACCCATGTATTTTCAGATTATTTCTTAGAGCCTGAAATAGTTCTTGGCTGTGTTAATGAGTAATTATGCATTCCAGGAAATATCTAATGGCTCAAACCAAGCCTAGTGCAGCTGCAGTGGAAGAGGTGTTCATATCCTTACACATTTTTGAAAGACACATGCTGTAGTAATAGGTCATGGCAGCTACAGCCAAGGTCCTTTCCTGCCTTTGTCATTACTCAGTAAGATGGAGACCTAGCACTATTTGAATAATGTCAGTAATTATTTGTGAGTAATTTAGTTCACCCTGGCACAAACACTTCTTGAATACACTCTTTCACCATGTGGTCCATCCCAAAAGAGGCATATTTTGAAAGCAATTTCAGAACTTCTTTTTCCAAATGGATTTTCTAAATGCAGATGAAAAGAGGCAGTTTTCAATAAATGTTTTAGTAAGAACAGGACAAACATATTAGGTATTGCAAGGATCTGCATGGTTTTGTTCCAAACTTACATTGTGACAAAATGGAAGTGACATTGCCTGCCCAGTCATTCCTTGATCACAACTCGAGGGACTGACAGTAAAGTGGAGCCTCGTGTAGGTGGATGGGTAGTGTGAAATCTGGCAAAATACAGTCATTTCTCACTGAGTGTCTTCCTGCAAGTTGCCAGGGATTCATGAGGCAGAAATTATCTTTAGCTTCAATAAGCTTGGATCAGGAAAGAAGCCTTAACTGTGTTTATTCTATCTTCCTATGTCATGCACAAACCAGTATAGTGCTTTTTCATGTTAATTAATATTTATTACTTTAACATTTTTCATGTGTGGATATGAAATAGGAAAATACTATTTTCTTTGATTATACACTTGTATTTATTTTTGTTGCATCTCCTTTGGATCTCCAGAGTTTCAATCTAAGACCTACCTCTTCTCTTCAGAGGCTTTTGGATGACTGTTATTTCATTAAATGCAGGAGATGCTTCAACTCTTGACAGGAAGTGTGAGTGACATTTGATTAGATAAATTAGGTTAAACTACTCAAGTTTGTCCTTGTCAATTGTAAACATTGTTTCATTCCCTCTCTGTAGATGAGGGATGGATTTATACACTGTATACCATCAGATCAATATGCATTACAGGCAGTCAGTTAAAGAAAAAAGTAAGAAAGATTTTATGTAATTGGCTTACTAAGGGCTACAAATTAAGTTATGGCAGGTTGTGGTTTCAGTGGTGTAAACTGCTCACTGACTTATTGATCACTAAGCATAAATAGAAGGATAATCTAATATTATGATGGGATTACTTGCAGGATTTAAATTTCCTTTTCCAAAAGGATGATATTTCTGGCATCTATTTAAGAAACATTCAGTAGTGCTTGTTCTTTTAAAAAAAATAAAAACCACCCCCCAGCCCCAAACAAGTAACAACAACAAACCAACTAAAACAAAAAAAACCACCCAACAAGCAAGCCAAAAACCCCACCACTGGAGTTCCTTCAGAAGTGAGCTCCTTCACCAGAGGATGCTTTCTTTCCTAGTCCTGTTTGTCATGCCCTGTATAATTAAAACTTTTAATTGGGCTTTTCACTGTCTTTCAAAGGATTAAAGTGTAATTTTTTGGTTTAGTACTTTTAAAGCTGTTTCCTGAATAAGGTTTGCATTTCTACAAATGTTTTCAAAACCTAAAGGAATCCTTTGAGTTGTTGTGATCCAAGGCCAACAGAAAGCCCAGCATTCACCCTTATTTTAGGTACTTTTAGAGAAATGAGGTTGATCAGGGATAAGAAGGAGCAAGTTTTGGAGGATTTGTTAGAAATGTGCTAGAATGTCCTACAAATTAACCTGTGTATTGATAACATGGGTACTAGATTTCCTCTGCAGATGGGTTTGCACCTGAAAAGTGGGTGGGGTGCTATTTTGTCAAAACTGCTTGTTAGACTTAATTTGTAGTTTTAATAGTTTGTAGCCATTAAAGATCCTTCTTTCTGGTTGCATTCCTGTGAGCTGAAGAGAGGGAGGAGGGATGTGACCATGATTTGGAGTGAGCAAGTAGGACCATCCAAGCATGCTTTCGTTGAACAGTTACTGTCCTTACACATCACATTGCTATAATAACTGCAAAGCTGATCTTGACCTTTCAACATTAACATTTGCTAGTTTTTTGGGTTTTAATGTGAACTCTCTGGGATCCTGGACCATCAGACTGTTACTACTGTTTGGTGTTGATGCCTTCAGTGTCTTTGCTTGCTGCAAGTTCATTCCTTATAAGCAAGGTTGAACTTTTGTGGTAATAGAATAGGATATCTCTGGAGTTAACATCAGGAAGTACTCTGTCTTTTGGGAAATAAGTCAACAGAGTTGCCTTCTGACTGTCTTTCAACCTGCCTGTCAGGTTTATTGCAGAGCATGCTTGACTTTAAAGAGACTGGATCTCGCATGCTGAACCAGCCTGGCATATGAATGTCTGGAAGCTGGTGTCACCATGCTGATTCAGCTATGTGAGAATGAAGGAACGTCTGTGCTACCATACAAACCTGGAATCCAGCTCCCATGGCTGATGAGATGAGATGAGATCAGCCTGCTAGACAGGATTAGGAAGATGAAGTCTGTTCATGTGCAATAAGCATCCTGTCACAGCTGACTGAATCATTTTCACTTTTCTGATGTAGCAAACCTAGAAGTGCCAGGGAAATCTACATTGCTATAAAAATACATTTTTTTCTACACCATTACTACACCTTTACTACTACCATTAGTGTCCTTTAAGGCTTGAAATATTTTATTTAACTAATAATTTAATTTTAAATTGACTGCTTGGATAAGAAATGAAAGATTGTGTGTTTTCTTTAGCTATACTAATGAAAGTATTTTCACACTAAGGGTGATTGATTTCAGTCCTCCTTTACTCTGTTAACCCTTGACAGCATACAGCATTAATCCCAAACTTCTTCAGTACTTTGTTTTGCAACTAAAAAATTAAAATGTTTCTTTTGTACGAAAATATTGCTGGTGAGTAAATAAATATTTCAGATGCTGAGCCAAAGCTCTGTCTGGAGATATTGGTGAAAAAATGCATGTGATATATAGATATTTTATTTTTATTTCTTCAAGAACAGAAATGGTAATAGAATTGAGAGTGCTGTAGCCAGATCACTCCTGGGGGAGGGAAGGAGTGGTTTGGCTTCTATGTTGTTGCTGCTCCTGTGAATCTGCTGACACCTGTGAAATCTCATGGGGTTGTTTTGAGTTTGAGGGCTACAATTAAGATTAAAATCTTATTCATCATCACAGCATAGTCCTCAAGGCAGTCTCTGGGCCAGAGGAGACCCAAGGGGTGTTTCATCCAAATTGTGCTTTTATGCTGGGGGAGGTAGAGAATAACTGTCTGGTCAATAAACAATTCTGTAACAACTAACACTATTTACTACCCCTCAAAGTGGCTTGGCATAAAGACAGGTGGATTTCATTGTCTGCTGTGACTAAGGAGTGGACATTTCAGTTGTCCTGTTAGGCAACCCATGTCTCTTGTTACTCCTTAAGATTTTCTTATTCTTTCTTTCATCAATAAATGATAAGATTCTTCAGTCTTGGGAGAAATGAAGGATTTAATTTCAGGACTTGTCAGAAAAACATCAATTTTCAATTTTCTGTTTTTCTGCAAGTAGAGATTTCTATAAGAATATCTGAAACAGGTTTTTAAACTTCTTGCAGGAAAAACTTTAGTTGGAAACAAGCAGCTGATAAATAGAGAATCTAAGAAGCTTTGAGTGTGTGCAAGATCTGCTGGAAAAGCAGATAACAGATCACAAGCAGTCAAATGTGCATGCTGTTGCTAAAAAGTAAACATCAAACTGAGCATTTGAAGAAAGATGTAGTTTAGAAGGCACATGAGTAAACTGAGGACTGGGCTTTCAGACATGCATACTTTTGAGCTCACTGCTTGAGTGATTGCTAGTCCAATTGAATAGATCTAAGAACAGTTTAGGAGAGAACCTACAAAAGTGGAATGAAACTTTACATCATGGAAGGCGAAGATAAACATGTCAACAGTTTTAAAGACACAAAATGTTGCTGAAAAGGGGGGTGTAATCTGGTGGGTGGAGCAAAAAGCAGTGGGTTTAAATTGCACCAAGAAATTCCTCCTGAGGTCTCTTTTAGTCTATGATGATATTGTACTATAAATAGTCTATATTAAATGCAGTCTTCTTTCAGATAAATATGAGAAATCAATTAAGTTGATTAAAACCAAACACACACAAACAAAACCCAAACAAAACAACAACACAACCAACCAAAAAACCAAAACAACCCACCCTAAACACAGCATGACGCCACTAAAACAGCAACATGAAAATCTCCTGGGGAATTGAAAGTATGTGGTCTGGGAGCTTTGAAAGGTGGTAAAACACACATATATGTATACACACTTATATACTTAAAACAAGTAGGGAGGTAAATATATTTGTGGAAGAAATCAAGGGAGTTAAATAGATTCAGAGAAACATAAAATGAAGACTGTCCAGTCTTGCAAGAAGAGAGTTAAGGCTTCTGTGAGATCTATCTCAGAGACTTGGAGAAGAGATGAAACTACTGAGGTGGTTTGGGGGGTTTTTGGGTTTGTTTTTTGTTTTTATATTCTCACAGGAAGAGAAACCCTCCTTTGTTCAAGAAATGGACAATAAAAACCTAATTCTTATGATACAATCTTTCTTTCTTTAAAAAAACATAAAAAATGTTCTAGATCTCCTTTATTATTACTCAGCTCAATAATGAGTATATCTTAATTATTAAATTATTGAGAAATTTTATTCCTAACTTGGAACAGGAAGAAATAGACTTTGCATTTTCATGCTTCCTGGAGGAATATGTTGACTGGGCTCCTGTTTCAGTGCTCAGGAAATTCTCCCTCAATCTTTGTAGATCTGCTAAATGAGCCACACTCACTTGGTACAGATAAATGGGGTCTCCATCTTTCTGCTCTCAGTGAGAGCCATGCTGCTGGCCCAGTCACATGTTGGTGAGTAAGAGTCACTTGGGGTGTCCACAGCCTCCCTGGGCAATATGTTCCAGTGGCTCATCACCCTCACAGTGAGGAACTTCTTCCTCATATCTAATCTGGAGACCCCTTTGAAAAATACTGGAAGGCTGCTATAAGGTCTCACTGGCATCTTCTCTAGGCTGAACAACCCCACCAATCTCAGTTTGTCTTCACAGGAGGTGTTTCAGCCCTCTAATCATCTTC
>VWZY01005722.1:287115-336285 GCA_013399075.1 Chloroceryle aenea
GTAAGAGTCACTTGGGGTGTCCACAGCCTCCCTGGGCAATATGTTCCAGTGGCTCATCACCTTCACAGTGAGGAACTTCTACCTAATATCTAATCTGGAGACCCCTTTGAAATACTGGAAGGCTACTGTAAGGTTTCATCGGCATTTTCTCTAGGCTGAACAACCCCAGCAATCTCAGTTTGTCTTCACAGGAGGTGTTTCAGCCCTCTAATCATCTTCGTGGCCCCCCTCTGGACCTGTTTCAACAGATTCACATCCTCCTAATGCTGAGGACTCCAGAGCTCGATGCAGTACTCCAGGTGGAGTCTCACAAGAGTAAAGTAGAGGGGGAGAATCACCTTCCACAACCTGTTGGTCATGGTGCTTTTGATGCAGCCCAGCATACAGCTGGCTTTCTGCACTGCAAGTGCACATTGCCAGCTCATGTTGAGCATGTTGGTTCTCATCACCCAACACCCCCAAGTCCTTTTCTCCAGGGGTCTCAGCCCATTCATCAGCCTGCCTGGGATTTGCCAGTGCAAGTGTTTGCCTGCCCTGGTTGCTGGTGCTACCCAGGGCTGACCTTTGTAAAAGTGGCTGCTGTTATCCCTCTCCCAGTCCATGCCTCAACAGCCACTTGCTCTCCTAAGAGCTGCCAGTTGCTGGACATTCTCTGAGCTCTTCTGGTGTTTTCCTGGCTCAGGAAACTTCCCCTGTAGGTTGTGATTCTTTCAAAAGAGAACTACTTTCCATCCACTGTGACACAATTAGATTCAGGCCCTGAACTAGGAAGCTGTGGTTACCTTAACTCTCTTCAGTGAAAACACCGTTCATTGCTCTGTAATATTGTCATCCTTTCTTTCCCCAAAATCTCATAAAAAAGAGTATCTTTCAGTCCCTTTGAAAGACTCATTTATTATCTGCTGCTCTTGTTGAGACTTCTTACTTCAATTGCCGTAAGAAATTAACTCCTAGGGATAATATTTTGAAGTATTAGAACAGATACATTGATGTTTAAAGCCAATAGCTTCCTGTTAGTCATGGAAATATGACCAACAGTGGTCATGGTAACTTAGATTTAAGTAACTTAGTCTGTTGGCAGTGAGCTAACTACTTTAAGTAATAAACAGAACTATAATATATCTCTATTTTCAATGTGCATCTTTGACTTTCAGTCAGAAATTCTCACTTGCTTTTCTCTGATTAATCACTTAGTATTTTTCCTGGAGGTCCTTAAACACTGTAATAAGACTCTTTACTAAGCAAGATCAGGATCTCTATACATCCTCTCACTGCATTTAAAAAAAAATAATTTTGACCTCTTAAGTAAATTTTCTTAAGTCCTGCATAAATAGTTTTGTTGTAGTTAAATAAAAATCTCACCAATTTCTTACTGGGAGGAGAATCTTTGCTCTTATTTGTCACTTCTCTGCTCACATTTTCTAGGATTTTATCTTCCTGTGACATTTGCTGACTTGAAGTGTGTCTGTATCCTTTACTTGTCTACACAGCTGGGTGAAAAGCACAAGATTCATGCCATAAGGAATTGAGTCATGTGCAGTGCTTGAGCAGATTGAGACCCAGAATTTGACTGTGCTTTTGAGTCTTGTAATATAAATAATGCTCAATAAGTCTTACCTGGCTCCCAAATCTGCAATCTGAAAAGTAATGTGGTTTTGTCTGGTAATTTTCCACCTGATGAGCCCCTTCCGTGTTTCTTAAAGATACCTCTAATAGGCAAAAAAAAAAATCATAATTTCTTGGGCTTTATTTCTCTAAAGACCCATTTTTGCCTTTGTTTCCAGTCCCTGTCAGATAATATATATTGAAGCTATGACTCACTCCCCCCCACAACCCCCATATTTTTAATAACATGGGGGGGAATTGGAAGAAAAAATCTCTTCATTGCTATTAAGCAGTTGAAAAGCACAAATTACATTACAGAAATTTCCCGGAGTTAGAAATATTTCAGGAGGCACATAAAATATTTAATATTCTAGTGTCTGTCTTGTTCTATCAAAGACATTAAAAGGAACAGACTGACTAATCATAACTCTAGACACTTATTCCACTACCTATTTTCACTCATTCTATCAAGTGTTTTGCACAGCAGGATTAAGAGGTAAACTATATCTTGCAGTGTTTCTTCAAAATAAATATGTTCTTTTCACTGAAGTGTCAAAGTTGAAGAACTTGTAAAACCATGATGACCCTTAAAAATATAATCTGAAATTAAGTTTTGCATATGGAGCTGATACTTCAGTTTTTAAGAATCTTGTCTGACTTCCCTCCCTTGTTCTAACAAATTCTCTGAGATTTGACACCACAGCAGTCTAGGCAAAAATCACTTTTTCTAGTGGAATTGTCATGAAAAATTTTACATCAACTGTCCAGCACAGTAATGTTTCCAAAAGTCACATGCTTTATCAGAATATTTGAGCTTAGTATTTAAACAATTAGCAACTCTTTTTCTGTGATCATATGTGTTTGCACTAGAAAACTGGAATTGCAACAGATGCAACCAAGATGTGTAAAGCTCTGACTTTATGTCCAACTACTTTTTAACAAGGAAAAAACAATGCTGAGTTGCTAATCACTCCTCTTCCATGTGCAGCTCTTGAGAAGCTTTACAAGTTTCCAGTGGGAACCAAGACTGATAATGGGCCATGATATTGCACATGGGATTCTTAATGGGATGTGGCATACTTTACTTGCAAATTGTCTGATGAAATTCAGCCTGTGTCCTTTATTACTGGCTATTATATCATGTAGTAATGATTAAATGTCTACTGCATAGGAAATTAATAGCTGACTTTCAATTAAATACACTCCCAAGGAGTGGACAACAAGCATAACTGAGTTTTTATTTAGACTCTGCAATTTAGGAAACCAAAAATGAGAGGGGCCTTCTGGCTTCTTAAATCCAGTCCTGTACTTGTATCTTAATATTTATTTTGTAAACCAACCAAATTCCACATTAACTCTACTTTTTTCTTTTGTTTTTGTGCTCAACTAAAGAAGTTGTTAGAGAAGAACAATTAGGTATATGATGCAGATTTTTTTTTACCATGAGAAATCTTCTAGTCACAAAATATTTTTGTGTGTAAGCAACTTATTCATCTGCCAGCTTAATCTTTTATTTGAGTAACTTATTCCTCTACCCATACTTAAATCATTTGCTCTATTTATACATGGCAAAAGGTTTGTGTTTGGTTTGGTTTTTTGTGGACTATGCAAGTCAAATTATTTTAATTTTCTGTATCTTTTTCATTTTTTCAGTCATCTCAGACTATTAGTTCATCTTTCTGAAAACTGGTGATAGCAATACATTCTTTATAAGATCTTAGTGCCTTCTTTATTGGAAATATTGACTGATACTCACTAAAATTACTCTTTTTGAGGTATCAATATACAGGCTGCAGTCAGTCTCCAATTCACTCTGTTTTTCTTAAGGTTTTTATCTGCTATGCTTTTAATTCTCAGAGTTTCCAGCTTTAACGTAAACGGTCTTGATCCAGTCCTTACTGCATGACCCTGTATTTCAATCTGTTGAAACCCATCTAATTATTTTCTTTCATTTTTTACATTTCCAACTGTTAGCTCTCTTGTCATTTACGTCTTTAAATGATATCTGAGATAATACACTTTGCATGCAGCTGTGCTTTTCAACCCACAGAGTTGTATTGCAGGTTATTTGACTGGTTTTCACAGTACATTTTGACTGATGAACCAGAAGAACATAAAGCCAGTCTTGCCACATAATAAAATGTTTAATACTGGATGGAGATGTACATATACGTAGAGGTACTAATGCTACATTGACTGCTGTGGTTTCTTTTCGGAATGTGATTAAGAGAGGTTGTTAGCCCAAAGCTATTTACTTTCTAACTCAATGAGAAAAACATTAAACTTTAATCCTAGTTGGTGAAGAGAACACCAAAACATATGTAGTGATAAATAATGTAGTGGGCAGTGATAGAGGCTTGATCTGCTGGTAACCTGGATAAAAAAAGTGGGATCTTTCTTAGAGGAACAAAATAAATTATATTTGCAGAATGGAGGGATCTTTGATGGAAAGTAACAAGGTTCATATCTGTGTAGAATGGAAAATACAATAGCTTATAGGGGTGTGTGTGATATTGCCCCTGAATGCCTGGAGATAAATCAAAAGAAGTTATTAGAAAAGCCTGACAAGAATGGTAAAAAGGTGACCTTGAAGTTTTGTCTCATCAAAGATGATCCGGATAATATGAGGAGATATTTCTGACCCTCTACTTTCCCAGCTGGCAAAGCTGGTGGAATAGATAGAAAACAGTGATTAAGATCCAGCAAGAAGACTGAAAATGGAAGTTCCAGACTGCTGCATGCTGGCAGGACAGACAGGATCTACAGTGAGCTTGCTATCACTTGCTTATTAAAAGAGCAGAAAATAACAAATCTTTCAACCCTAATTAATCTTGAAATAGTGCTACTATATGAAGAAAAACTTAATTACAGGACTGATTTGAAATGTGTGTGTATATATGAGTATTGCATGATGTAGCAAAAAAAACCCCAATAAACTACCCCATAATACTACAAGGAACAAAATAACAAAGTCTATTTAAGAAAATATTAGGCATGTGTATGTGCAGCAGTGTCTTGGCAGGTAAAAGGAAGATTTCTGTGCTCCTGGAAACTCAGATGGAAGGTGATTGAACCATGAAATCACCCCAAAGCAGGGGCAATAGAATGGTCATTTCAAGTGGGAAATAGAATGGTCATTTCAAGTATGTGGAAAAGCAAGCTGGAAAGTGGCATCTATCCAGACACTGTAAAGGAAATCCTTGTCCCCCATCAGCTGAACAGGCACTTAAGGACAAAAAGGCAAAGAAAATCTGTGGATGTTCAAAGGCTTACAGTTAAAACAACACACACACGCAAACACACAAAACCCAAACAAACAAAACCAAAAGAGAACCAAACCAAACTACACACACCCCAAATAAACCCAAACAAACAAAATCCCCCAGCTTTGATAGGGAAAATACAACATGCATCTTGGTAATCACCTTAGTAAACAGGGAGTTAAGGCTTAGCTTTTTCCATTTTTTTTTTAGATATCTGTGGCTAGTTTGTTCAAAATAAGACTCAAATTAGATTTCATAAATAACCTCTCACTGAACTGCGTGATATATCTGGAAATAATTCACTTTTCTAATATGAACTGTGTACCTCAGTATTAGAGTGCTCCTTATACAAAGTTTATACTGTGTGCTAACTCAGCCTCTTCCATTTATTGTTTAGCCATTTACACTTGTGAAAGCAACACACTACAACAGTTCATTTTACATTCATGCAACAGTCATTATTTGTATGGATGACTGCTTAGGATTCAAGGTAGGTAAGAACTGGGACATGCACAAGCCTTTTTGTCCTGATCATCTTGTCTAAGTTTATTCCCTCAAGGCTACAGAAATGTTCAAGTTAAATGTTTGCTTGGAACAGAAGTTCTGTAGAAGGAGTGGGGGCAGAAACCACCAAGGAATGTTTCGTATCAAATTTACATGCAACAAAGTGTGGATGAGTAAGTGTTAGGTGAGAAGTTTCTGCGACTATGTGACTCAGAACATTAGTAACTATGGCTTATACAATCATTGCTAGGTCAAAAATTTGTGTATTTTAAACTTTATTGTTGCACATCATTACTAGCTGATGAGTCTTCTGTGAATTAATTATTCTCTATTTGTTTTTAATGAATGGATCACTTAAAATAATTGCCATAGCAGGCTTTATTTGGCATAGCTGTTCATGACTGCAGTAGAAATTAAGACCTGAATGGGCATGGAGGATGTAACTGCTCTATTAGCCTCAGAAGTGCTCATTCAAAGCAGAAATGTGTGCAATGTAATGTGGAAAAGATAGAACTGAGGAGCTTAAAACCAGCTGAGACAACTATCTAGTCTGATACTCCCTGTAAGATAATTGAATTCACCAAGTTTTCCCTGTATTGACCTCATGTAAGTGACAACCAGAAAGACATTCAGAACTAGAATCACGTTTGTAAGGTGCCTTCTACTCTCATCTGGCTACTTGAGAAGTGAGGCTCTTTATTTTGAGCTCATTGTTAAAATGCTTGAAATTGGATGATACAAATTCAGGTCTCTCTGAATCTGAAGAATTACTTTGCTTTCTTTAGCTGCTTATTGCCAAATCAAATTGCTTCCAGTGCTTTTTCACTTTCACTGTGAGAATTGTGTGCTTTATTTCTAACTGGAATATTTTTTTGCCTGAATTCATCTTGCACCATTAGTTACAATTGTTTTTCCTAAGAATTTGGATAAGTCCTTATTAGCAAGTATTGCCTTCCTGTGAAAGTTACTGTGGATCACAGGTTAACTGAACAATTGTAAATGTTAGTGATCCATCAGTGAAAATTACACTGTGCTTAAATTAGAGCAGTAACACTGAGTTTTAAATGTTGAAGATTTCCTTAATATTTTGAGACTATCCAGTAAGTTTAGAAGAACACACTGTCTAAGGAATCTGGGTTATGTAGGGATAAATAACAGCAAATTACTGATACTTTTCATACTGCAGTCCCTGCAGTTCTGTTGCTAGGTCTGAAAATTGGCTATATGTTAGTGGTTTTGTGCAAGAATTAAGTGCTTGACATAATTTTGATAAGGATTCCACTACCTGCTGAAAAAAAGACCCTGTTCATTTTACAGGCTTTCTTGGTTTTGAAGTGTTGTCCATTATTATAAAACCTAAAGTCATAGTGTTGGAATAAAAAGAAATAGTACAAACTAGTGACATGACCAATCTTTTTTCCCAGAATTCCAGTAACATACATTTTGCAGACAGTAACACCTGATTTTAATGGAGTAAAAATTTCTGAAGGAGAGGTTTTCCGAGATTCATAGTTCAAATTTGCAGATTCAGTATTCTTTATTAGATTGGGAGTTGGGGGGAACCGATAGGTTTGGGCATCTGTGTACTTCAAATATTTGGAACTCCTGGGGACCACTCACTTCTATTTACACATACCTGAACTAGAAACTCTGTTCCTGGGTCTTACACTTAAAATTTCAATTAAAAGGCTTAAATTACAGGACTTGGATAAGACCTTTCTTCTACATTTCACCTAGGTACATCCTTAGATGACAAAGCAGGCTCAGCATAATGTTCTCTGCAGACTCAGTTGGTTCTTTCATTACAGATTAATTATACAGGTGCTGGATTTGATTCTGACATGACTGTAGGAAAACAAACCTTTGCAAACTCAAACTCACTGTTACCAAATTATTAATACTGAACCTGTGTCAAAAATGGCAGTAAGTTTTCCAAGCTACATTTTCAGAGGCAGTAGAGACAGCATTTTCTTCAGAAATTACTGTTAGACTGGACTTCAGAAGGTGATTCTGCAGAACTCCAAAGGACAAACAGATGTCAAAAATCAAGTCTGCCATCGTAACATCAAAATAGAATAAAGACAAGGTTTTAATTCCCAGTGCTCTTCTTCCACCTTCATCCTCTTTTTCTCAGCCAGTCTCTTCCTTTGTGCCAATTTCTTCCTTGTGGAGATGTGCTGAGCAAACCTTAGCCCCACCCTCTCTGAAAATGATGCCACTTCCTTGCTTCTCAGGGATAGTCCAGCACAGAGCCCCAGTGTGAGGGATTTGAGCAGATACAGGTGGAAAGGAAGTAAAAAAAATACAAACTCTTTGGAAAAATAAGAAAGCTCAAGAAATTATTCAATAGTTCCATTTGTAGAAGAAATGGAAAATAAATTCATAGTGTAAATGTGGCTCCAATGTTCATACAGCTGTGGAAGAGATGAATTTATTTCCTCAATTCCATCTTGAATTGTTGCTACAGATTTGGGATACCACAAAAATGTTACTTAAAGTTATCAGGTACTTCCAAATATATTGCATTATGCAGAACAGTGTGAATACAGGGTTAAAGAGGGCTTTTTAAACTCTACTTTTTAGTGATCAATAAATGATGAGTTCGAAATATCTCAGTAGTGCTACTGTATTTCCATGATAACAGGTGCTTGGATGATCTCAGAATCAAAATCTGGGTTTTGTGCATGTGTGTTGTCCATGTGTGTGTCTGTGCACTGATTAGAAACTTCAGTTCTTAATGAAATCTTGGAAACCAAAATAATTTTCATGAAGGAATAGGTATCATATAGGTAATAGTATTTACTGGAATCAATAGCACAAGAAGTAGCTGGACAGACTCATTTTCAGTCTTCAGGATACTTCTGACACTGACTTATCTCCTGCAGACACATAGCCTAAGGAAAATGCCCAAAGACCATCATTATCTTGGCAAAAACCTTCAAGCCATGTAAGCAGGTGTATATTTAAATTGTGATGGCACCATGCAACACCAGTGTATCACCTGACTCCCACTTCATTTACCCTGAATGGTTAATGAGTTTGTGAGCATATAGTACAAGAATGAATTTGAGTCATCACTCCATCAATGCTGATGCTCTACTTACCTTTTGGTGATAGTTGCATGAATTAGGACAGAATTTTTCTCACTTTTGTAACACAGTGCACCATGGCCTTTGGGCAGTAGTGTGTTAGAATTCAATCTGAATGCAGGAAACTAAGCAAAATCAGTGTGTGTAATTCCTCTGTCTCAGCATATATTTAAATAGGAATGTAAATTTGCTTTGCTAATTTGAGCTGCAATCAAGATGCCAATTTTTTATGAATGGTGTGATTTTCCTCCCCCTTAAAGTATTATTTAAAACATTTTATTCTTCATCATTCACCACATTGTACTGCCATCAAAGAATCCTGCCAGAATAAGATTTTTCTATGCAGCATATTTAAAGGTGGTTGTTTTTTTCCCATTCTACTTCCAAAAGTGTCAGTGGATATAGGTTTAGTAACTTCATCATAAACTGTTGTGTATTCTAGTAGAAGTGACTGATATGATTTTTTTCCCCTTAGTTTTGTCTGCATCAATATTAGTGTTCCAGACATTAAAGTAGTAAGTAGGGTAGACTGTAAATTCTTATACATAAGTTTAACAGCTATAATTGGTCTTACAGGACCTAGACCTTTAGCCTAATTGTCTGTAGGTGTATGGAAGTTGTGTATCATGTCCTATTTCAATTTTCTTACCCTTTAGCCAGCCTATGTGAGGATGTTCTCTGTGAAAGGTTCTTGTTAGTATCATATTTAATAGATCACCCTTTAGGAGATGTTTATTGATAGCACATACTTAAAATGTAATAAGAATAATTTAAGTGAGCATAATTTCTTCCTTGCAACTCTGCCTCATCTGAAGATGTCTTTTGTTACTTTCAGTTCTAGTAACTGGTCTATCTTTCCTCATAAGGGAGATGTTCCACTCCCTTAATCATCTTAGTAGCTCTGCGCTGGACTCTTTCAAGTGCAGAGCTACTAAGATGNGATATCTTTGGGTGTCTACAAAATTATTTCTCTAATCTTAAACTACTGATTCAACAACAGTTTCCCTCATGACTAAAACTCCAGGGCCACACTGCACACGAGAACTCTCTGCTAGTGGCTACTGTGAATGAACCTGTATACCTTGAAACATATTTATTATCATCTGGTGTAAAATGCAGCACATAAAATGTCTGAAGTCTCTCTCCAGAGAAGTAGTGTGAAGATTTGTCAGTTATGGAAAATATATTCCTTTTTCCTGAATGCTTTGCACACACATGCAAAGGTGTGTTTACAGGAGTAAAAATCCTCAGACCTGATTTACACTCAGTTTGATGATTTACACTCAGTTTGAAAACAACTAATAAATGATCAGGCAGGAAGCTCTACACTGCTGTCATGAGAATGTGTTGCTTCTATGTCTCTAAATAGAGAGCTCTTTTGCATAGAGTGGTTTTCACACTGTTACTAGTATAGAGTGAAGTTTAAATAGCACACTCCTCTCTACATATTCTTTAGCTTCTCTGTGAACAGTGCTGAGCTCCTTGCTAGAGTGGAAAGAGCCTCACATGTACTGTGCTTCTGAAATGATGCAGTTCATAGAATGGTAGGGGTTGGAAGCTACACCTCTGGAGATCATCCAGTCCAGCCTCCCTGCCAGTGCAGGAACACCTAGGGCCACACAGGAACAGTTCCAGGGCGGTCTTGAAAGTGTCCAGAGGGGGAGACTACATAACCTCACTGGGCAGCCTGTTCCAGTGCTCTGTCACCCTCACAGGGAAGAAGTATTTGCTCATGTTGAGGTGGAACTGGCTGTGTTTCAGCTTGCTGACATTACTTCTCCTACCCCTTCTTCATAAGAGAGATGTTCTGGTCCCTTAATCATTTTCATAGCTCTCCCTTGGACTCTCTCTAGTTCTGAGTTTTTTTCTGTCCCTCTTGAACTGGGGGACCAGAACTGAACACAGTGCTAAGGATGTGGTCTCACTAGTGCAGAGCAGAGGGGGAGGAGAACCTTCCTCAACCTGCTGGACACACTTTTCTTTTATGCACCCCAGGATACCATTTGCCTTCCTGGCCACAAGGGCACATTGCTGTGCCATGGTTAAATGTTGTCCACTAGGATGCCACGATCCCTCTCCATGCAGTTGCTTTTCAGCAACCCCTAACCTGTACTTGTACATGGTGGTGTTCCTCCCCAGGTGTAGGACTCTGCACTTATCCTTGCTGAACTTCATTAGTGCAATAGGTAATTCACGTCTGCTACATACACAATGGATGCACAAGGTGCCACTTATTTGTTTTCTTTTACACATTTATGAAGGCAACAAAATGCTTTCAACCTAAAAGAAACCCAAAAAAACACACAAAACCCCCCAAAACCAACAAATCCAAACAACAAACCCTACCCTATCTCTCTGACTTGGAAATCTAAACTGAACTTTCCATTTTGACTTCTTTATGAATCACTTGGCCTTTTTAAGTCTTAGTGTGCTTCAGTTCATAGCACTGACACTTCTATCATTAAATTGCCTATTTCATATTAGTTGTGCAGATATTACCTGTCTCAGGGGAAAGTTATTTATTTTATTTTCTCCCACACCTTTTAGTTCTTAAGAGCCCAAGCTCTTATGCCCTTTTAATGATCTTTATTGGAATCTTTAATTTTTTCTATTTTCTTTGAGAACTTCATAAAAACTAATTTAGAGTTAAGGAGAAGAAGCCTTTTCTTCAGGAAAGACAGGCTTTTCAGATGAGAGGCAGATCTTGCCAAGGACATGTTTCATTTGGCTTGTTTCCTAAGTCTGAGATGAAAGTCATGTTGCTCCAGGCAGATGAAAGCTCGTAAGGAGATAGGTGTTGGTTCTGACCCTAGTTCCTACTTGTCAAGAAGGTGTGACTTTTTTTCTCTATTTAAATATATTATAAAGAACAGAGTGGGGTGGGTGAAAAATGGAGGAAGGAAGCCAAAAAAAATCAACCATTCTCTGGCAGATTAGCCATCAAGTCTCATCATGAGAATTACTATTATGGTATGATATCAACCTTGTCATGGGAATGCAAATACGCCTTGCTGAGAGTGTCCAATTTGTTTTAAAGGGCTTGTGCTCAAAGAGACTCTCCAGGAAACAGTTTAATATTGCAATCTTAAGGTAAAAAAGTCTTTTTTTACCAGGAACTTTGTTCTTCAACATTAACAAACCTTTAAGTTTATCTTAAGGGTCAGATTATTAAAAAGATATGTATACCACATTTGGAGTTCCTTTCTAATTTAATTAAAAAAATAATCAGAGTGCTCCAACCTAACACATGACAGATAGCCCTTCTTTCTGAGGGAGTTCTGACAGATTACAAACTTCAGGGTTGTGAAGTGTGAGATAGCCACTGTTCTCTATTCACACTCAGTAGTCCTTATTAAATGAGATGCATCAATCTCAGCTGATACCTGAACTACAACTCTTACAAGTAACTGGGGAAAAATGTTATGTGAGTATGATTTCCTCCAGGAAGAGGTTCAGATTAGTGTATCTCTATGTATTTGGGGTTTAGGCTTGCAGTATTGGCTTGAACAAAACTTCTGCTGAAGTCACATTAGCCTTGTAATTTAAGAAATAACATAGTTGAGGTATTTTTATTTAACATTTATTCTTGAAAATTTGTACACATTCTCAAGCTAACGGGATGAAGCAAACCTTTTTTCCTGGGAGAAACTTCCTTCTCCCCAAAACTCTAAGGGTTCCATGTCATTTATGTTTCTTATCTTCTCCTCTGTATATATTAAGGTGAAGTCATTAGCAAGTAGGGATTTTAGGAGTGTTTGGCTAGAGCCAGAGTTTGTAATTGTATCGCTGCCTGATAGAGATCTGAATTATAACTTTGCCCAAAATCCAGCATTGTTAGAAAATGTTGGTAGCTGAACATATCCATCTTTAATTCCAGCATGTTCTGGTGTATAATCTCCTGCAAGTTCTTCATGTACCGTGCTTTGATCTATTTCCACCTGCAGCCTGAGGAGAAAAGGCAAGATTTTAGTGGAAAGATGAAGTAAAAAGTTGAGTACTGGCATTCAGAAAAGGAAATAATAAACATGTCTAGAATAGAATATCTACATTCACATCACCAATAAATAAATCTCTTTTTTGTAACCTAATTAAACTGTATAATATGTTTCACAAAATTCAGCCTCATCAGTATTATTCAATTATATCTTCATTGGGTAGATTATGTCGTCTTAGAGATACCAGTTGCTCTTGAGAAATTAAAAATGCTCTATGCTAAACCTCAGAAATGTTGCAAACATTTACACTTGGTATGACTACTTTTATCATAATGTATCAAAAATGGTCAGTATCATAACTCAATAGCTTTAGCAGAATCTGTTTGCTCTCTAAAAGCCACATCAGAAAAATATGACTAACTTTCAGAAAAAGTAGTAGTTCTGGACATTTCCAAATTTCTGCAAGAGATAATTAGTGTGTTCTGTTAACCTTGTGATAATGAAAATCAGTTCATAACCGAAATCTGAAACTTAGAGTGAATACAATTTTCCAGGCTCTTGGGAAAACAATGAACTAGATGTGCTCTTATTTTAGTTGGAAATCCTCCTATTTAATAGAAGGACATAATATCGTAGAGAAATTAATAAGTAATGTGGATCTACATGAGTCTGTGGAGTTGAGAAACTGGTTTGATAAGATGATATAACAGTAGTGATACATTAAACTATATAAGAAAAAAAATCAATTTCTAGGAAGAAAAAATACACTTGTCAGAAAACTTTTCTCTAAAATTTTTGTTCATCTCATTTTTCAATCAAAAGCCCCTAGAATCTAATATCTGGATATGAGATCAGATTGTGGAACATTGCTATTACTTGAATATTTTATGGAATTTATGTTCTTGAGAAATTTAGGAAGTGCCCAGGTAGGATTAACCTTTCAAAAACAAAGTAATACTCTCAAATTTTCAGGTTGATACAAATTTGGAAGTTTGTTTTTCCAGTTTTAAGCCTATTTCATCTGTGCTATATGCACTAGTTAATAACAGCATGCTGTTTTCTCTGCCATATGTCTAGGGGACATGAGACATCACAGCTTGTATTCTAGAGCTGTGATAAGACATCTTATCTAATGGAAAGAGGAGTTCCAGGTTGTGTGGTAAAAAATATGCAACAGTTATTCAGAAATTATGCTACCTACTTTCTAATTATGGCTCCTCCACCTACTATCTGCATAGCATGGAATAACTTATTTAACTCCAGAATTAAAAGGCACTCATAAAAGTCTATGTTGATAGACAAGGCTGGGTAAACATACATACTAGAAGCAGTTCCACTTCTGGTATGATTGACATTCTACCACTAAACTAGCACAGAACAGCAACAGTTCTGCAAGGGAGATGCATGCCTAGGTAAGACATTACTGAGCAGATAAGCACTACCTGAGTGAAGACCAGAGAGGAGTCTAGAGAGTCCAGTCTAGAACTATGTGGGTCAGAGCATCTGGATCTGGGGAGTGGTAAAGAAGCTGGCCAGGGTAGGAGCAAGGAGAAATGAAATGGCAGTGTTCAAGCTGAAGAATGAGGGACCAGGGGAGGGGAGTGGCAAGGAACTAAATGCAGCATTTTCTATGTTTATTTTCCCCACAAAGAAAAGTTTTCAAAAACTTTAGGGCAGGCTGTGCTATACTCTGTGTGTGTGCATACTCGAAAGGAATACAGGGAAATGGGTTAGTTATATAGGATGGAAGTGATCTGCTGTTTTACTTTCATCCTTTACCTCTGTGTAAGTACAGTGTGCTATGCATAGATAGCTTTTCTTCAGACAGGCTAACTGTTCAATACTTCTGTGGAAGTGGTTCTACAGACACTGTGGAAGACACTGGCAGTGATGTGATCAAGGTTTTTTCCCCTTTGTTAAAAGAATAACATAATATTTATGAACTAATTATTTTCATGTGAAGGTCAATCATAAAGACTGAGGAAAAAGATGGTATGTAGAATTGGTTCTTGTCAAACTATAAACACTTTACCTAGAATATTGATTTATATAATTGTGATGTTATCCATTTTTAATTGTTGATTAAATACATTACAATAAATTGCATCTCTAAACACATAAAGCAGTTCTAGCAACTAAATGAAAAAGTACATATACCGTTTTCTTCTTAGGTGACATATCATCTATAGTAAACCAGATTTAAATGGTTAAACTGATCTAGTTATTTCACAACTGGTAGACTAATAAAGTTCTTGGCTAGAATGATATGTGCAGCAGTGTCTGTGCCACTCTCTGTGTGAAAGTCTGTACTTATGCAGAACAACAAAACCCTAAGCTTCTGAGCTAGCTTAATAAAATTTCAAATATACTGAGTCACAGTATGATCTTGCCTTAGCTAAGACTGTATTTCTTTTGAATTAATAGTAAATCCATTTTTCTTACATACATCTGTCACTATAGGTGTGCAAGGTTGTCAGTATACTTGAGTTTTGTTTTTTAAATGAACCCAATGATTCCATTTTCATATACTGAAAACTAACAGATAAACCTTGAACTATGACAAACTAAGCATAATATATCAGAACTTCATTATCAATGTAGATAGCAAAGCAACATGCAATGACCAAGTGTTTTCATTGCATATTTTGGATGAAAGGCTTGGAACATTTTATGTATTAGAGCCTGGGACACCGCCCTTTGACACACAGAACAAAATAATAAGAAAAGCTAGATGTGGAAGGAGAATAGGGAGGCAGTTGCAGATGATAACATTGTAAGGAGCTATCTTAGCTATAGGAACTCATCAGAAGATCAAAGAAATTTTAGCATCCTCCTCTCAACATCACCAGTTGCATCAGAGCAGACAGTCTCTGCCATCAAAGTCTATGCAAAACACTATTTACAATGCAAGTATGTGGGGAGGTGGGGGAACTGAGAAAAGGAAAAGGAGTCTAATGCACTGGTACCAAATCTGCTCTAAGATTGTACTTTTTCCTCAAGTATGTCAGTCACAGTCTGGTCCAGGCAAGGGAAAAATGGATTACAAAATCTAAGGAGAAGTCTTCTCATCGCTAAACAGTTTTCTCTTGTTTTTTTCAAATAGAGGAAGGATTCCCAAAAGTTGTAACCCCTATTGTATTTCAGGCTGCATGTTACTGTCATTTATCTTCAAATTTAGAAGAAAGCTGAAGTTGATGCAGAAAGGACTGGAGTGAAGTTTTAGGGAAGCAGACAGAATACAGCTGAGGTTTGGAGGAGACAGAGTAGAATATTTAGCACTTTTTGTCTAAAACTGCCTGAATATAATAACCAACTATGTAGCTGAGAAGGGACAGAAGCTAACACATTATTTTTATGCTATTTTTAAGCAGTAGCTTTATGAAAGGGTGGAAAATAATAGAGGCATTTGGCAGTACCATTAATGAGAATCTTAATGTTACTTTGCTTTTATTACACTTCCTCAGATCTCTTATTTTGGACCCAAAACTAGGCTAGGCACTGTAAAAAAAAATCACAAAGTGATTAAGTAGCTTGGTATAACTGTTACTATCCAGCTTCTCAGCTGCAATTCAGCTGATCATGATGCCGACTAACCCCATGTGGTACATAGGCTTTTGTGGCAGAACCAAATAGCTTTTTTAACAGAGTTGCTGCTGTACAGCCAAGCACTAGTCCTCAAAATACACTTGGGGCTGCTTTCCCAGTTCTGCACGTACTGCGTGACTAGTGCTGGCTCAGATGTCACTTTGCATGGCTTACCGTAGGGCAAACACCTTCACTGCATTCCTCTGCTCCTTAAATCAAGGTTGCAGATGTCTGTACTTAAGCTACTGAGCAAAAATAGCTCTGTGTCCCAAAGTACTTAAGCCTTGGAGAAAGGGATAACAAAAGATATGAAATGAGTTGTGTAAATAAGTACAATTCCTGGTTAAAAATTTCTAAAAACATGGTGTAATTTCTGATAACCATAATCAAATCTGAAGATCATTTTATATGTTTCCATTGCAGACTAATTAAAGAGGCATCTGTTTATCCTGAAAAGCATATTTCTGCTGAATGCAGTGGTTATCCATGTGTCCTGGTTTGAGTGAGAACAGAATTAATTCTGTTCAGTGATTTTTACTTTGCAGTTCAGTTCTTTTAAGTAACAGCACTGTCTGAAGTGAGCAACCTGTTTTCCCAGGCAGTCTGCTGCTGGCAGTGAGAACACCCCATGGGCAGAGTTACTGCCAAGGGTTGGGGTGCAGCCGAAGGCCACTGCTGGATCTTGTGCACCACACTGGGGGTGCAGGAAAGTGAAAGGCTGCACCTGCAGGGTGGAGCAGACAGGGCTGGTGACTCCAGACTGACCAACAAGATAGTCCATCCCATACACATCATATTCGGAATTAAAGTGGAGGGATTTGTGGGCTCCCTGGCTTTTCTCTGCTCTGGTACCACTTTGCCAGATTGCTTGGCTTGGCTCAGGTTCTCTTTTGGCTCCATCCTCGGAGCAACCAAGGAGGAGTCTGTCTGTTCTGCCTTTGATCCCAAAGTATCCNGTTGTTATTTCTATGTTATTGGTCAGCATCTCCTTGAAATGCTATAAGTGTGTTATCTGAACTTCATAGAGGAAAAGCTCAGCTGTGCTTAAGACTTTTTGTGCTTTAGACTATGGTCTATACTCAAACTCTGGCATTAAACTGATGGTGAGAGAGCAAGAGAAGTATGTTATTTCTAAACTATATATTTTAATGAATATCTCTGTGTAAAATCCACTGATCACTGTTTTTCCACGACCTGGATTGAGGCTGAAATAATGAGCATACTAAAGCAAAATATACTTGTTTTTCTGTGATATGAAGGAGTATTTAAAGCTTAATTACACTGATAATATAAAAGTTTTGCATAGATTTTAATAGCATGGTAATGAAATACTCTTAATTGTTCTGAAGAATGCTTTGATAGCAGCCACAAAGGTGACTGGCACCAGTGGCTGTCTGTGGTTGGTAATGGTCAGTGTTGATAAGTGGACCTGGGCTTTGCAAGCACATGAATGTTCAAGTTTCTTTCATCTGCATTAGACCTGCGATGACCTGGACTGAAGAGTAACATAGAACATTTCTCAATTTAGGCATTCTATATTCAGAACTATGATTCTGAAGCACCCAGTCCTGATCACTGCAAATGCTCTACACATTAATCAGCTTTGCTCAAAATTTAATTTTAATTCCCTGAGTGCCAAAATGTCTGCCTCAGCTCCACTGACATTAAGATGTTAACAAGTCTCATAAATTATCTGTGGTGCCAGAAAGACTCAATCTGGTAAACATGTATTTTTAACTACTCCTTGCCCCCAACTCATGACTGAGCAAAGTATCCAGAATCATTAAAATAAAAGTAAAAAAAAGTCCCAGATGTTATGTCAATGGGGAGCCAAGGAAGTATCAGTTGAATTGCTTCATATCTTAAGGCACAAACACTTAAATATTGGATTATTTAAGTGATGCATAATGATTCTGGAAGTGAAATGTTTGGTTTTGGGGTACATATCTTGTTTCAGAAAATAAAATGATTAAATATAATTGAACAATAGCTTAATATTAGGGTTTTTTCTCTTAATTAAGAGAAACAAAAAAAACCCAACAAACCAAAAAAAAAACCCAAAACCAAACACAATCACAAACTATTACTACAATGAGTCCTAGGTATATCCTAGCTGAATAAATCCTAGCAAGACTGTCCAGGATGTTAGAAACCAACCAGGAAAAGGGAGAATTTACTAGGCAAAAATTTAGCTGGAGTTCTCAGTACTTTTGCAAAACATCAGAACTCCTGATCTAGTGATTGAGGTAGAAGGTCACAAAAACACTCAAGCATTAAAGATACCACTTAAAACATTCCTAAGAGAAAGTTTCTGAACCTGTGTAGGAGGCTTATATCATGAAAAGATGTTTTTCACACATATATCATCTGATAACTGAGCTCATCAGAGTTGAAAGATTGTAAATAAACTCAAGTGAACTATTTTGGCCAAAACTGGTTTGTTTTTTTCTTTGGCAGAAAATACAATCAGTGACTGAAACATGGGTATAAATCTTCCTGCTGGATTAGGTCCAAAGGGCAAAAAGGCTGGTGAAGTGTTTGGAAAACATACCCTGTGAGGAGCCACTGAGGGAGCTGGGGCTGTTTAGTCTGGGTAAGAGGAGGCTGAGGGGAGACCTTACTCCTCTCTACAGCTACCTGAAAGAAGGTTGTAGCTAGAATGGGGTTGGCCTCTCCTCACTGGTGACAGGACAAAGGGAAATGACCTCAAGTTGCACCAGAGTAGGTTTAGCCTGGATATCAGGAAAAACTTCTTTACGGAAAGGGTCGTTAAGCACTGGAACAGGCTGCCCGGGGAAGTGGTTGAGTCACCATCCCTGAATGTGTTTAAAAACCATTTGGATGTGGTGCTTGGGGACAGGGTTTAGCAGTGGGTTGGTAGAGTTATGGTAGTAGGGTTAGGTTGAGGTTGGACTTGATGATCTTGAAGGTCTTTTCCAACCTGAGCAATTCTTTAATTCTGTGTTTAGGGGAATCTGGAGAAATAAAATCCTTAATGTTAATATTTTCTAAGGGAATATTTTACATTCTAGCCTCAAAAAGAAGTAACTTTTTAAAAATTCTTATAGCTTTATCTTGTAAGCTTGTAACAATTATTTTGTTTGTTATAAACAATCCAAACTGGTGAGGTTTTGGTTTCACCACTGAATAAAACCCTTTTTTTCCACTCTTCCAGAACTGTCCCCAGAGCAAAGGCAGTTACTGCAACTACTCCAGCTGTACTCATGACTTGAAAATGATCCTGTGAATTTTTGTTATGATCAAAGTTTGATCAAATAAGGTGTCATGGAGTGGGACTAAAATCCATTCTGTATGACTTAGATGTGAACAGTTGCTATTTTGGGTTTATTTATGAGAGCAGTCCTTTATTATCTAAAGTTTGGTCTGCACTTGCATATTTTATGGCCTTAAATGAGAGAAGCCAAACGAGGAGCACTCTTTAAGTCTTAAGGCTATAGAGACTGCAAAACTCAAATTAGTTGTCAGCTCTGAGCTGAAGCCATGCCTTTGCTAAGAGAAAAACAGCATCACAAGTCACTGAGGTGAAGGTTTATTAATTCTTCTCTGGGTTTATAAGGGAAAGGTAATGCTCTCTAAAGTTAGAGCTTTGAAAGATAGATGTATCTAATATTTTATATATGTTGATAACTGTATAATTTTCACTATATGCAACATATTGTTTGAGCAGCAGCTAAGGACCTATTAACCTGCTGCTAGCTGGAGGTTCCAGATTGATGGCTGACAAGATTCTGGGGTCAGGGGAGGGGAGGGAGGGAGTGGAAGACTGAAGTTCTTTTCTGCTACTGAAGAGCCACAGGGACACAAAACAAATCTTATGGCCGTGCTAGAAAAAGCTGAATCTTTCCTGTGATAGAGACTTCAAATATATTTTGCTTGGGGTTATGAACAACTGTAATCACCAATTAACTTAGCTATGCAAATAAAAAGCTGTTTTGTCAACATGGGGAGTTTCACTGAGGATTGGGGAAAACTTAGGGTGTGTCATAACATGCAGCTCTCAAAAGTTTTTGCTGGTGTGGGATAAACTTCTACCTGTCTATACTGGCAAAAAGCTTGTAGTTTAGATATCTGCTAAATCGCCCATGAAAGAAAATGATAAGGAATGTTTGTGTGCACACACTAAAGTTCAGAGCTGTGAACGTTGCATTGAAAGTATTTATATTTCTTAGATGAGTAACAAAATGAGTTTACAGGGAGTGGAGCAAGGAGCTATTGACAGCTTTTACATAGAGGTAATTCATGGTATTATAATGTTATTTCTTTTCTTTATAATATCATCTTTTTTTATGGGCAGTGACATATTTTCCTGATTCTGAAATTACAGTGTATCATCTCTTTGCAGACTGACTGGGAACTGTGAGAATTACGTAAGCTTTACAGTTGCTGGCACATTTAACTTAAATTTTACACTGTGTAATAGTTTTAAAGAAAGAAAAAAAAATGAGTTTCAAGACAAAGAGTAGAGTTAAACTAGAATTATGCTTAATTTTGCTTCCATGTAATTTTTTCTCACTATATTTACAGAGTTTCAAAATAGATGTGATAGGCAAGAAACTAAAAGGGGAGGGTGTAGGTAATATTTCCATACTAGTTGTTAGGTTGTGAGGGGGTAGGCTGGCATAATTTATGGGCCAAGAGAGTGTGGAATGATGTAATTTACATCACTCTATTCTCCTCTAAACTTATTTACACATCAGACCTGAGCTTTGACCAAGGACTAATTTGTTAGGTAAAAATCTGTTCTGCAACCTCTATCCCTACATTATAATTGATAATTTTTTGGTTTTGTTTTTCTTTTCTGATTTGAGCCTCGTAGGCTGTTATGGTATAAACTCAGTTGCTTGCCTCTTATGTTATTCAAGTTCTTAATATGGCCTAGATGTGTAGAACAATTGTGAGAACATATGTTACTTTCTGGAAAAAAGCAATGATGTTCTTATTTATAAGCTATATCACTGGCTGGGAATAAGAAGGTCTGTTAAAGTGGGAAAAAGTATCTCAGTAACCCCAAATTATGCACAGCAGGGTTTATGGGTAAACCTGTAATAGAACACTTCAGGGGTGGAATAGTTAGATGTCAATTTAATATCAGCTATATAATCCTGCAGTATATTGAAGGAAGAGGCATTATCCTTTCCACCTATGTGAATATTGCCCTCTTTTGTAAAAACAAAAAAATTATAGGGACACTTACATAGCTGCACATCTTTTGATGTCTGGAAATATATTAGTGATGAGTCATCTGTTTGAAAAACATTAAATGTTCTTCTAAATTCTTTATCTCAAACAGTTGACCATAAATGTTTTTGGATTTGGTTTCATTTGACATGTGTTGATCCCATTGGCTTATAGGAAACATTTATTAAAGGAAGCTGTTTCCTCTCTGTGCTGTGAATTTGAAGTTTTATGAATTGAGATATTAGGGATGGGCAAATTGATTTGGTGGAAGTGGAAGAGGCAGTTATTGGATTGATGCACTGCATATAATTGCACTTTTCTCATTGTATTTTTAGATATTTAGTTACATATATAAAAGACTGACAAAGTTGCATACTGTTTCAAAAATCTTAATGACAGTGGAATTCACTATTTTGCTTTCCCAGTTCTACTTCTGCCTTGGAAATACGTGCTGATATATCTTCAGCTGTCCAACCTCTAGTCATGGTTGCAGACACACATAGAAGGGGTTGCCCTACACTCCCCTTAAAGTGTTTTGGGATAGTGACAGTTCATTTTATTATTATGTACTTTCTGGAATTTATTTCTATGGACTGTCCATACCACTGTGTTATGGACTGTATCAAGCCTTGGAGGAACTGAGAGAGTCACTATATATCTTTATTCACCTTACTTTAAAGAATAAACCCACCTGTGGTAAACAGAGTTAAATCCAGTTGTTGACCAGTCGGTCACAAGTGGTGTTCCCCAGGGCTCAGTGCTGGAGCTGGTCCTGTTTAACATCTTTATCAATGATTTGGATGAGGGCATTGAGTGCACTCTCTGTAAGTTTGTCACCAAGTCAGGTGGGAGTCTTGTTCTGCTGGAGGGTAGGAAGGCCCTACAGAGAGATCTGGATAGGCTGGATCAATGGGCTAAGGTCACTTGAGGTTTAAAAAGGCCAAATGCCAGATTCTGCATTTAGGTCACTGTCCTGGTTTGAGTGAGCTCAGAATTAATTCTGTTCAGTGACTTTACTTTTCAGCTCAGTTCTTCTAACTCCCTGCACTGTCTGAAGTGAGCAGCCTGTTTTCCCAGGCAGTGTCTGCTGCTGGCAGTGAGAACACCCCATGGTCCGAGTTACTGCCAAGGGTTGGGGTGCAGACCAAGTCACTGCTGGATCTTGTGCACCACACTGGGGGTGCAGAAAAGTGAAAGGCTGCACCTGCAGGGAGGAGGGGACAGGGCAGGTGACCCCCAACTGACCAGCAAGATATTCCATCCCATATACACATCATATTTGGTATAAAGTGGAGGGATTTGCAGGCTCCCTGGCTTTTCTCCCCTCTGGGACCACTTTGCCAGCTTTGCTGGGCTTGTCTCAGGTCCTCTTTTGGTTCTTTCCTTGGAACATCCCAGAAGGACTCTGTCTGTTCTGCCTTTGATCCTAATCAGTGTGTTCCTGAATCTGGTTCAGAAGGCTTACCAATTTCATACTGAAATGTGAATTTACTGAGCTAGGCTGAAATATACAGTGCTATAAATGCCTTCATTGTAAATTGGAGATAAATATTGTGTATAAATACTAGCTTCTGAATAATATGCTTTCTTAAAAGGGTTCATAAATGTACTGTATTTAAACTGTAGTAAAACCAATGTCACTTGAGCTAGATACCTGTTCAGAACATTTCTTTATTCAGAACTGCTTTTTAACAAGCAAAACCCATCAAGCTATAGCCGTTTTGTTGGTTAGACTTTTCACACCTCTGTAAGGTACAAGTTTATAAAAGCTTTCACAAATCAATAAACCTTAAGTGAAAGCTGTCCATCATTTTGTGCACAGAAGCATTTCCAAAATTCCCTCACTGACAGGCAAAAATAAAATAAATGTTCCTGGTACATAAAGGGTCTTTTAATTGTGAGTGTAAATAAAGTATATTTTCAGTATCATCTTGGCTAGATTCCATCTCACCAAGAAAGCAGTATCATGGGTGATGCTATGGGAAAGCTTGTGATAGAAGACATCAGAAGTTTTATTATCAGCAAGGAAAAGTTCTTTTCAAAACATCCCTGAAGAAGTCTTATGAAGTCTATGGAATTTAAACCTTTACAGTGAACACGTAAGGTTAGCCACTGGCTTACATCAATTTCTCTGTCAGAACTACAGAGGACTTTTGGAGGACCCTGTACCAGCACTTCTGTAAGGACAGATACATATGAGCCATGGTATGATCTTAAAAGGAATAAAACAAATCTTATTTGAATTAAACAACATTCACACTCCTGGAATAGTAATGTGCCTTTCTCAGAAATTACAGGTGGATTTAGAGAGTTGAAGAAGTATATCAAAAGGAACTTGTGTATATCTACTTTATTTAAAAACTTTTTTCTTCCGTGTCATTCTCTGGAAGTATCACCACAATATCCAACACATGTTTTGGATGTTTTTGGTTTCTTCATATGACTTGAACACATTTCCTATATATGTTTTGTTTCTTTTGGGTAATAGAATTCAATAAAGATTGTTCATTTTATCTCTAAAATACCTCAGAGGAAAGATCCTAGGAGAGCTCTAGTTTACCCTTCTTAGTGTTTTTAAGAGCTTTGGCTCCGTCAACTATGGTTTAAATGAGAAGATAAACTGCTAACAATCTCTGAGGCATTTGTAATTAATTTCTTTCTACTTTTTTTTTTCCTAATGTGATGCTCATCTCTGATCTTTGTTATTATGAAGCTAACAAGGGCCATCATTCATCTTGTTGGGGATAGATGCTATCTTTATATCATAAAGGATTTTTATAAATGTATGTTCCCACTTGATTTAGAACAGAACTAATTCTGTTCAGTAATGCTGCTTTTCAGCCAAGTGTCTTCTAACAAACTATGTTTTCTGAAGTTATCATATTTTTTTAGACAGTGATACTGATTGATGCTTAGANCAGTGATAATGTTTGATGCTTAGACTTAATACAAAGGATGATAGGTAGAAGGGCTCTTGCTTATACTTGCTCCTGTAGAGACCAAAGTTACTGCAAAATCTTGTGTACTGTGATGGGGGTGCAGTAAGTAAAAGGTCATACCTGCAGGGAGGAGCAGACAGGACAGGTGACCCTAAACTGACCAGCAAGATATTCCATCCCATAGATGTCGTTTTCAGTGTAAAGCTGAANAAGGGCCATCATTCATCTTGTTGGGGATAGATGCTATCTTTATATCATAAAGGATTTTTATAAATGTATGTTCCCACTTGATTTAGAACAGAACTAATTCTGTTCAGTAATGCTGCTTTTCAGCCAAGTGTCTTCTAACAAACTATGTTTTCTGAAGTTATCATATTTTTATAGACAGTGATAATGTTTGATGCTTAGACTTAATACAAAGGATGATAGGTAGAAGGGCTCTTGCTTATACTTGCTCCTGTAGAGACCAAAGTTACTGCAAAATCTTGTGTACTGTGATGGGGGTGCAGTAAGTAAAAGGTCATACCTGCAGGGAGGAGCAGACAGGACAGGTGACCCTAAACTGACCAGCAAGATATTCCATCCCATAGATGTCGTTTTCAGTGTAAAGCTGAAGGATTACAAGGATCTAGAACTCTTCTTCAATGACTGGCATCTGAGGAGGACTGAGTGTTCTACCTTCAATCCCAACCCATATGCTCCTGAATCCAGTTCTGGTCTGCCACTGAGTCCAGTCTGGGACTTCCCCAGTGCCTGCTCCAGATGGTGATGGAACTGCTATCAGGGGGGTTGGGTTCAACTGGTTTTGTATATATTCTATTTTTTTATTATTATTTCCTTTAAAGCTGTTTTATTTTTCTCTTCTAAGCCATAAGTCTCTCTCCCTTATTCTCTTTCTCCTCCTCTTTTGAAGGGGAGAGGGGTTAATAGAGAGCTTTTGTTATAAGTCTAGCAGATGACCCTGACCATAAACTTTAACAGTAAAGTCAAGTTCAGCCAAACTGTGTGATTAACTGAATTGACCTTTCAAAGCAAAAAAGAATTGTCTGAAACCTGATATTCACCTGAAATATCCCGAGACTCATTTCACCATAGAGTTTGTGCAAACACAACAGACCTATGAAACAAAGCTAATTCCTTTTTGTATGACTGTGCAGTTCTGTTATTGGGGAGGTTAAAGTTCAAAGGTGAAAGCATGGTAAAATTTAGCTTTGTCTTGAGTAGAATGTGGGTATAATGTTCTTTGTGAACCAAAAGGAAGCTTGCTTAGACTAATAAGAGTCTTTACTGTTACATGTCAATGGGTGAGTATCTGGGAAAGACAATGGCAAGTGTCAATGAACAGAGTTACTGTTCAGTCAGGCAACATCATGTGCTGTAGATTTAGACAAGTGCTATCCTGTTACTTCACAATTATCAGGTCAACACAGGTGCCCTGGTCATTAATTCCAGGAATGGACAGATTACACCTATTTCCCAAATCTATCATTAATTCCTTTGAAGATTCACTGGAGAGCATATGTGGTATAAGGTTATTTGTAGTGACTTTTTTTGGTGGGTTTTTTCATCTTTAAGATGTTTTATTAAATCTCAGATTTCAAAAATGGAGCTATATGCTATTCTAAAATTCTTGTAACTAAGAATGAGATACTTGATTCCAATAGTGGTTTTTCTTTGTTGTTTTTTTCTTGCTTGTGCCTTCTAAAAACTTTCACTGGTATTCATCTGAATTTTTTTGATTCAGTTATGAATGGCAGGTGTTTTGTTAACACCTTGATACTCACTTTACACAACTATTGACCTCACTCGATAACCAATTTCAGTGGTGAAGTGGAGAACACTGATTTCTCAGCAGTGAAACAGATTCTAGTTTATACAACACATTTTGTGTGTAGAGTGTTTATGAAAAAGATAATTGAGAGGGTTGAATTCAAGAAAATTCCAGGAATGGACACCAAGTTGCACTGAAGTAATTCTTCATAATTTAGCTCTCTTGAAGTACTGGAGACAAAAATTGACATATTAATTGAGCAGTGTTCTGCATTGCTGCCATTTCTCTCCATTTTAATGTTGCTTTTGTTATATTTTTTTGTGAGACTATGCAGAAAGATATATCCATTAAAAGTGTTTTTAAGATACTTGTTCACAATACATAGGTGTTTTGTTTATAATTGTAAATATTTGGATCAGTAACATGATGACATATTTTTGGATTTGACCCATGCACATTAGTCAAATGATGTTTCCTATTCACATCTTTATTTGAAAACAACATTCAACTCACTATAAGAAATTTTATTTTAAAAAAAATATTTAGGGATCTGATTGCATAAAGAAGATTAAAATTCTCATTTCTATTTTCACCATATTAGCTGCTTCGAGCCAGAAGTTCTCACTGGGGTAGCTGAATTTGTTTTCTGTCATATTTGATGTATTGCATTTCCTTTACATAAAGCCTGAGAGTTTTATTAAAAGGACAGATGTAAACAGTGAGAACTAGATCTCAGTTTCTTCTGTGCTTATAGAGAAGGTGGAAGGCAAAGGGAGAGAGTCACTCTAGGCACCCAGACCTATCTCCCTTATGCAAACTTCTGTTACCAGCTTTGAGCTGTTCCAAAACCTGTTCTGTTGGTTTTTTTGCAGTCCTTGCTACAGTAAATGCATGTAAAACTTTCACTATTTCAATGGTGCTGTAGCTATTATTTCATCAGCAATTGATGAATACAAGATATTAATGGTACTCAGCTTTAAAGACAGTCAATCGAATTCTTGTTGTATAGACCTATAATCAACACTGCTCAGTAGCTGGTGTGACTTTTCACAGTATGCTAAAGTACATAGCTGATGTTCCAGGATGATTACCAGCTCCCAGAAAGCTATTTTGCTGCTCTTTTAAAATAACTAATGAAAGCCCCATATTGAGACCTATGTATTTTTTCTGAATTCCAAATGACTGCAGTAAAATTTCTGAAATGCATGGCATGCATTGTGGAGCCTGACCTGAATGTAAATAAAATTATTCATATATATGCAGTATTTACTTATCTTTCACCTTTTGGAGTCTCCTATCATCCTTTTTTTTTTTGAAATAATACCCTGAGAGATATTCCTTGGGTAAAAATATAACTATATATGGGGAAAAAAAAAGATTATGAAATCCAGTGCATTTAGTTGTAGGCAAATCTCATTATAATAAACAATTGTGACAAAATCATTGTTTTTAATCAAGATTCTCTCAGGCTTGAATATGATTCTGTTTGGCCCAGAAAGGAAATGTCTTTATGTTTATATTAAAGACTGATTTTTTTTTTTCTTCCTGAAAGCACTCTGAAGCCAACTCAGGTCTCTATCCATTCATTGCAAGGACACTGGATTTTTCAAGACATCAGATGTACAGCAGGGTGTCTGAAACATGTTCTGTGATGAGCAGCTCAGTAGTTTCCATTGAGGCTTCCCAGCACTGGAAAAAAAAATCAAAACTTACCTTAGATTAAACAAGAAATGAGACCTTAACTCAAACTTATCTGAATTTTGTGACAGCTGTTCTTTGGAATAATGTGCAAGTATCTTAATTTTAATTTATTTCTTCTTTTATGAAACCTATGATAAAGAACCAAATGGCATTTATGGTGGAACAAATATACTGATGAGGTTTTAAGGCAAGCAGTCACATAAAAGGCTAAAGTCACTTGTGCTCTCTTGAAAGTTTAGGCTTTTATCTGAATATGTTTTATCCATATCTGAATAATTTAAGTTCGAGTTCAGTCTTGAGTTCAATTAAAAGAAAAAAATAGCAAAATTGTCTTTCTGCAGGTAGTTTGTATTATCAGTATGAGAAATAAGAATGAAAAACAAAGAAGAAAACGACAGTATCTTATAAAACAGTACTATCCAATCCTTATCTGGGGCACAGAAGGAGGTTGACTTGATCACTCAAAAATATGTTTTCTGTGGAGATACTGGCCCATGTTTGTCTTTGTCATCTTTGGTGCAGATATTTTTTTCCCTACCATAATTGTGCTTTTTTATATTTACTCTGCATTGATAAGAGAGAGTCTTTGCACATCAAACAATAAACAAGTCATTTATGCACTTATGAAATATTTTGAATTTGAAATTATTACGCTCTTAAAGTGTATAAACAAGGATAGAAAGAAAGCAAGAGGACTGATTCAAATGAAGCAGAAATGCAGGTCCTTGTTTCACGGCTTGAGTGAGTTCTTCCATGGCTGTCTTGTCCCATTGAGGGGCCAAGGAGGGAGGAGAATCTTTGTGCTCCCCCGAGAGAGGCTGTCCCTGCACGGCAGGGCGGCCGGGGCGGCAGAGTCACCACAATGACTCCCAGGAACAAGAACAGAACAATTTATTAGCTCTCCCTAATGGGGCAGGACGGAGAAAAGTGTTCATTTTTGGAGGCCATTATTTTACGGCGCAACTAAATTGTGAGAAAGGGGAAGAAAGAGTTATTAGAAAAGAGGAGACGATGGCGGGAGTGAGAGAGTGAGGAAGAGAGAGAGAAAGAGAACGAGAAAAGGTTCTCACCACCCGTGGAGCCAGCGACGTCTCCCTGGATCAGTCCAGGTCTTCAGCTCTCTGGTGGTAGGTGCACACCGATCGGTGTTTTTTCTGTCCCTTTCTACCCTTGGGATACCCGGGGGGCATTCCCAGTTCCCCAGGCAGTGGTGTTGCTCTCACAGCTCCAGGAGCTGGCAGTGGTGTGGCCCCGCCATCCGCCTCCCCCAGGCCGCAGGCAGCAGCAGCTCTGACCTAAAGAAAAGGCCGAGTCCCCCCTGTGCAGAACTTGTCTCCTCCTTTTGTTAAGGGCCCTCTGCGAGGAGCCAACGGGGAACAGAGACACTGGGATCAATCGACACCTCTTCTCTCCAGACAGCTCTTTCCAGACCTTATTGCCTCACAAGGTTTGAGGCACATGATAGCTGGGCTCTTACAATGGCTAAGAGTAATTTTTAAATAGATGAAAATTAAAACTGAACAAGGTAGTTAGCACAGCAACCTCTATTGTAGTAAAAAGAGGAGTTTTGAAAGGCAGGTATCTACCTAATTTTCTTAATGGATCTTAATGGCTTGAGCAGAAAGTGAATACAGTAACAGGTAGCTGAGGGCCATGTGATTTTACTTCTAACTGGAAAAGAGGTGCAAAGTCTCTTTCAAATCCTAGAACAGTTTGTGAAGTTAGGAAGAGCTTTGGATATAATATTTATATATATGTGTATATATATTTATACACATAAACACACAAATGTGTCTGTTATCTGATCTAAATTTTTAAGTAGTAAATATACACAGAAAATGTGCTGTTATTGATATTTGCTACAGAGTCAAATATTCAGACATGTGTACACCCTGAAATTCATGGCTTATTTGATAGGCTCCTACTAGGGACAAAAGAGATTTGTTATGGATGCTTTTATAATATCAGTAAGAAATAAGTAGTTAAATAGCATATCTAGTGAAATAATTGTATGGTATAATTTAGAAATTTTCTGTCATGTATGGGAGCTGCTGTGATGGAAAACTTCTCTGGGGACTCAAAGCTTGAGGACAAATCAGGAATAAATTAAAGCAGCTTATGTATAGCAAAAGGAATTTTTGGGACTTAGAAAACTGCAATAGTAATTAGCAAATTACAGTATTTCCTGACCTGAATCATCTGTTTCACATAATGTACGAGAGAGGGGCTTTCCTTAATTTCTCCTCACATACATCTTGTCTGTTTTCTTAGGAAGAGAAATACACAGTGACAGCAAGGGGAATAGTTCTGTCTTTCGGGAGCTTGCAATCTAATTTAGTATTCAGGAATATTTGCTGATAGATAAGAGCTATGAATCTTTCCTCTTGCATCAGTTCGCTAACCAAGAATCTTTCTTCCTGTATCTGTTACATCATTGTATTTACTTAGCCAGTGGGTAAACTTTCACACCTGATTTCAAGTTGGTAAGATGCTGCCTAAGGATTAAATCACTGCTTGGCCAGGCAGGGAATTTAGGGGTTATCCCATTTTCCTAGGCACCTTGGTTGAAGTGTTTGTGCATCAGAGAGGCACAGGCAGTAGTTTTGATTATATAACTGGCTGTGAAAGACATTGCAGAAGCATTTTGGTGGCATAATTTATTATATATATTTTTTTCCCCTTAAGTGTATTATTCTACAAACTATATATAAAACTTATTGTATCCTGTATTTAGTAAACTATAATAAAGCTTCAGGATTCCCCCTCTGAGTGATCTCTTACTATGACCATCTCTACCTGCAGCAAAGAAGGTATGAGAAAGCCATACTTTGACATAACATTTTCCATCCCCAGGTGTAATAACCTTCAAGAGGTTACGCTGTGAGGTAGCCACTCCACTTTGGGACTTCAGCAGGGCTCATCTAGAGCCATTCACAGCTGAGTAATACAGGAGTGCAGTTCTGACTTTGTGGTCATTATCTAAGATCAAATGACAAACAGTAAGAAGCAAGATCAGAAAAAATATTCTGAATTGTCAGCCAGTTTACCAGACTAGTCACTCCAAATGTTTTCTCACCTTTTGATTCATACCCCTTTTTATTTGTTAAGGAAAGGAGAAGGGAACAGTGACACCTTAGTTTAGGTGGGTTTGTAGCCCTTTCTGGGAACTGTGATGCATATCTTAAACCTATACTACATACATTACAGTGAAACAGGCAATATCTGGAAGTTGAAAACATTTAAGTGTATTAAGAGATGGAAAAATATTTTTGAACTTTGATTATTTTAGGATCATTTTAGAAATTGTCATTTTCCTCAGGAAAAAAATCAGGCAGGCCATGGGTAGAGCTTGTGCAGGTTACTGTTGTTACTGTCAGGAAATTAAGACATCAAAATATTTTTAAGCCTGTAGTTCAACCCTCAGCATTTTATTGTACGTTAAATGGAATTTGATTGTTCTTTAAGCTTTGTTCTGGGTGAGATGGTAACAAGTTTGCTTTGAGACAGAGAGGAGCCAAAATGAAGGCAGAAAGAGACAGGAAGTGTCCTTATGTTTTATTCATGGCGAATGGATGACATCATCATTGCTAATCAGTGAAGATATTTTTGCCTGTTACTTAAAATAATTATCTCCTGAATGAGATGGTTGCTATGTCATATGAATCCACAGATACCCCTCATAGAATGTCAATGTCTGGGCTAATGCAGAATGTCAACTGACATATTTCAAAGCAAATTCAAATATAGGACCTTACTGTAGCCTACAAGAGCAGTCACTAATGACTGTATTTAAAGGAAGGGACTTCTATTATAATTTTTTAAGAAATCTCATGGGAGCTGTTTAGTTGCTTCCCCTCCGAGCCACCCAGCTGTTCCTTCTATTTGTGGTTTTAGGGCTAATTACATAATATTCCTAATTTATACTCACTGGTAAATCAGATCAGAGCATTACCTGGAGGGCAAGCTCTAATTAGAGGATTTTCAGAACAAATTGTCTAAAGAGCTTGTTTAGTGTGATTAAATGCAAGTGATGGGCCTCCTCTTCCTCTACCCTCCCCCCCTTCTTTTTAAAAAACCATGAATACCTTACAGAAAAATCTTGCAGATTAAAAAAAGAATCTCGGCAATGGCAGCTTTAATTAAAGGAATGTAAAACAAATGGCAGTGCTGCCCAAGAGAGCAAACTGTATCCCCTGTTTCTGGATCTATGCAAACGAATGCTGTACTCCCTCACTGTTGACTTTGCTATTTCTAAGATATTAAAATAGTAGTAAGTGGCTTACATCATGGATGAATGGAAGAGATACATGTGAATCCTTGATTGATAATTTGTCTGCTGCATATGTTGTCTAGAAGCAGAGAAAAACAGACCAGAAAAGTATACTGTCATATAGCTTTGGAAAATACATGGTTTCATCTTTTTAATGGCACATATCAAAACATGTTATCAAAGTCCTTGCTGAGCAGTAGAAAGGACTAAGTAGAAATGATCCTTTGACTGGGAAAGGATGAAAAGCTCCTCTGCTTATATCATGAAGAGTTAAATAATCTGGAAGTAGGAGGATCCCTGTCTCATGCAAACTGTCTGGAATACCTGTCTGAAGCTGATAAGCAGAACAGCAGGGAGTGTGAAATCAAAAAGAAGAGATGTGACTCTTCTGTTTTGCTAGTGGTGCAGATTCAGGCTGTGACTTTGGAATCAGATTCATCCACCAGGACACATCAACAGAGGAAAGAAATAGTGAATGGAGATATAGGAAGTGAACACTGACAGTTTAATACTCTGCCTTGTATTGTGCTTATGGAAATGTAAGTAATGTTTTACAGGAGAATGAAAAGGGTGATATATTAAAATGCTCTGCTCTATTACTGATTCCTTTGAATTCCTACTGTACTGTGTGATTTTGAGGTTGTCTGACATTCTATAATTATCATTTTTGTACTGGGTTGACCTTGAATATGTTGATTCCATTAACTCACAGCAACTACTGTAATGTAATGTCAACCTTCTTCCTGAAGTGACACCCTGAAATATCAGCTGAAATAGTAGCTCCCTGTCCCTGACTCTTGATTACAGACAAATAAACCAAGTAATGTAAGCAGTGTATGAAGGCCACTGAATGGGGTTTGAGGCACATTGACTTGCTCTCAGACTGATCTTTACAGTACTAGTCACCATAGCTAAACAACCCTGAGAAAATACCAGCTGAAAGTGGCACATAGACTCCTAAGGGAAATGCTACTAGAAGTAGCAAGATTTCTGCAGTGAAAGCTGTACACAAAGGGAAATGAAGGAAGACAAAATCCTCATGTGTTACAAGTCAGTATATGCTGCCAATCTCCCAGAAGTCTTTAAAAAAAATTCTCAGAAGGAGAGAAATGCTTAAAACTTTTTTTAACAAGAAAAATGAGTGTGCTTCTCCTTTTAAAAAATAAGTTAATTTCTCCAGGTATTTGGTTATAGCATGGGTAGACACATCCTGACAAGTACTTTAAGTGGTGAAATTTGTTACCTGTGCACTTGCTATTCATCCATGCAAGGCCAGAAGAATGGAGGTTTGTGGCTCATCCAGGTTCAAAAGTCACATGGACAGCTAATAGGGAAGAAGCAGAGGGTTTAAAGAAGAATGTCTACTGATATTTCAGACTGAACATGACAAGCTGCCAAGAACATCTAATGTGAATGCCCTATCCCTACTTTCCATGAGTAATCACATAGTTATCTATACAATCACACGAGTGTATTCCCCTTGGTCTGAGGGTAATGAAGAGCTAAAGTTCCTACCATGTGGTCAGCGCTCATAAATATTTCTCTGGAGTGGCTGGGAGAGCTTGGATACTCCCCAAAGACTATGAAGATCTGTATTTTGTACTCCTGGTGTGATCTTGAACAAACCCTTCCGAATTTACCTGATTTCTTCTTCCCCAGAGATGATGATAGTGCCCTTTTCATCAACATTTATATCTTATCTATGTAAGTTTCTGGTAAAGGACCTGATTATTGGTACTTGTGCAGAATCTAATGCACTCAGGCCCAAATCTTTGTTCATGCTGTGGGTAGTATTGTAATATAGGTAATAATAATACTGATGTTGAGGAGTGTATAATGTATAAAAAGACTTCTGGGAGTGAAGCAGATGATAGAATTACAATGAACGGAGCTTTAAGGCTCTGACACCATGAAGGCAAGTTTTGCAGGCATTTTAAAGTGATATTTGAAAGTAATGATTTCAGAGATATAAATAACAGTTATGCTGCACACTTTCATTTCCATTAGGCAGTTATTAGCTGTTATTGGATATTTTTGTCATGGAAAAATATCTTTCTAAACCAGATATATAAAGGGCATTGCTGTTCAATGGAATAATGCTACATGAAAATTTCTAAAATACCTTGATTATCCTTAATTCAGAATCATTCATATTAATTATTTGTGATGTTTGTAGGTGGAATAAATGCCAACAATTGCCAAATAAATGACAGTTTGAAAGCAGATGTCTCATACACTAGTCAAAATCAGGCCATTCCTCTTTTTGACAGCTCCATCTATTAGCCAATTCAATGCACAGTCAGTAGCTAAAGCTTGCCTTCACACAACAGAGATTTTGAGCAAGGGAGAGTGGCAGGAAGACATTTTTAACCTTATAACAGATTCACATTCTTTTTTTTTCTAACTGGTCTATTAGGATAAGTGTTGTTTAAATTGCTTGATTGAAAATTTATTTTATTTGCTCAACCTTGAAGTTAAAACTATGTTCTTCCTTGACTCTCTGTGCCTATGAAATAGAGTTGATAGCCCATAAAATAGACTAACTCTTCACTGGCATCCTGTCAATATTTTGTCATTTGAAAAGTTAGAAATATCTAGTTCTGTTTCTCTTTGCAAAAAAGATATTATAGAAAACTAAAACTTTATTTCTGACAAGTAGTAGTATTTGTTTAGTTATGGGTTTAGGGTTTTTATTATTTTATAATGAAAAATGCTTTATTTTCAAAAGCAAAATATTATCAAGGTTTTGGGTTGACCAAAGTTTTCAAAAGCAGCTGAGGAATTTGCCTGCAGAACCAGACTGCCAGACAGATACCTCAAAATTTAAATGATCCCTAATCATCAAGTTTGTTGAAAATATTTACCACTAAATTATATACTCTATTAAACTGAGGTTTAAGATGCTACTACTCCATAGTATACATAATTTACAATTTAATCTATATTTTTACTTTCCCATACACTTTAGGTGAATGTTCTAATCAATGGCTATCTGACTGAGTTTGCTCTTCACTGCTGCTGGTGATTCAAAGCTCAAAATTTATTCCATATAATATGCCATCCCCTTTCTTTCATCTTCTCTATGAACCCCTAAGAGCTTTTAAATGGGTATAGGAAAACAGGTGTCAGAAGGAGAGTCAGACCTGGCAAACTGAAAGCCAGATAGCCACTATTTATAAGTCAAGTCCCTGGCAGTATCCTGAGAAGGAATCTTCAGGGAGCATCAGTTTTCAAAATATCAATTTCAAATATATNCTAAGGAGGGTTTTTTGGTGATTTTCCAATCTGCTTTCAGAGAGGTGGAATAATGAAAATCCTAAGCAAACTGCTATCATAGGAATGCAGAACAACAGAATAATTTAGGGTGGTAAGGACCTCCAGAGTTCTCTAATCCAAAGCCTGCTGAAGGGAATAAGGCTGACTTCAAAGTTAGATCATCCTGGTTTGGGTCTTACTGAGTTTTGGATATAGTCACAGTTTGAGAGTCTGTGTTTCTAGGCAGTCTTTCCCAATATGTATCCATGTTTATTGTGATTTCTTGTTTAACTTCTTGGGTGGAATTTCCTGTATTTCAACACAGGACTTGCAGACAGAAAAGTCTTCCTTTCCTATAATCCCCCTCTAGATTGTTGAAGACTACAATTAGATACCCCTTAATCAAGTAAGCATCACTCTCTCACACTCTTTTCATTGGTCATAAACTCCATATATCCCTGTTGGGCTTGCTCCAGTTGGTCTTACTTGTCTTTGTGGCACTGGATCCACCACCAGTTAGGCATGGCTTAAGCAGAAGCCTCTGAGCAATGCCCTCACTGCCTCACCTTCTGCCATGTGCTTCTGCAGGTTCTCCAAGTGACCTTTTGTAAATTAAAGGAAGCTAATCCTCCAGTTTCCACCATCTCTGGTCCTGTCTGCCCCTCACTAAAGCATAGCCTCTGCCTCTCCCTCCTGGCATCTTCTTCACCTGTCATGTTTGTGTCTCTACCAGAGCTTGTCTCCCAAAGGTGAGGCCACCATCCCCAGCCCTGGCCTTGGAGAGGGAAGCTCAGCCATCCCTTGCAGCTGGAGACCTTGGGAGATCCTTTGAGGCCTGGGCTGCTGTAGTGTGATCACTGTAGCCTGTCCAGGATGGTGCTCCCTGGTACATTTCCACCAGCCTCCTTTGGCAGTCATCCTCCATTCAGCACCCCTGGACTTAGTGGGCACCCTCAGCCTATTTTATCTATTGTTTTCCATAGGCTTGTGAAGATAAAAGCAGATTAAATCTGTCCTTCATTTTGAGATTCCCCTGCACCCCAGGACTGAACAGAAACAGTAATAAAATGTGAGAGGGAAAAAAAAAGGAACCTCAATTAGTTGAAAGGAGTTTTTACATTTTTAAGTGAATTCTGTCTTTCTGTGAAGAAATAACAAAACATTCACTGTCTTCAGTGGAGTAGGATTTATCTCTGCCATTTATGGCAAATCCCTTCTCTGGTGAGTACTAGAATCTGAAATAATCTGTGGCCTTTGATGTACAAAGTGGAAGTTTGCCTTCATTCAAAGTTCTATGGAATTAATAATAACGATTTAAACTTTTAAACTAATTAATAAAAACAACTTTTTTTTTCCATGAGGAAATGTGCCTTAACTGGATGACAAATATCACATGCAAGTCTTATTCTACTAAATATAAATGGTAAATTTATCAGGTGAACATTAATATCAATTGATTATTAAGACATTTTCATCTCACTATCATTAAGGATTCACAGTTCCTACACACTCCTGCTAATTGTTCTGGAATATAATTATCATTTTCAATTAAGTTGCTTTGTGATCAATAATGATCTTGCTGTGCCACACGAGAGACAGGAAAGTTTTGTGAAATAGGGAACACAAAATGATTGTGATTGTATTTGGGACAGACAAAGAGAAGACAAATATTTTACAAAACAAAAGAGTGGCCACTTGAGGTTTTTTCTAATGGAACACAAGGGATTTATGTGAATACAAAATGTCATGAATCATGCTCTACCTATTGACTTCCTTGCCGTGAGAATCTGTTGAAGTTGTCTGAGTAAGCTTCAGATAAAGATTAGATTCACATTAGTAAGAATGTAAAAGAAGATACGAATAACATCTGCAGTTTTCCTAGCTCAGAAGATGGCTATAAAAGCTATTTATTACTGTGGTGATAAGCCAAACACACCCATAATAAGAGGAAAAGAAACCCCAACTATTAGGGTGGATTTCATAAACCATTAGTCATGGTCTACTTTTCTTCTAAGAATCACCCCTCCTTGGCCAAAGGATGATGCACTGATTGTGTCAGGTAACAGCAAATTTTGTGGAACTTCTGTTGCTCAAGCCCAGACTATGGTCTCTATAGACTCCCCTCTACTAGAAGAAATGTAACAGATCAGCTCGTAGGTTGATGTTGTTGCATACTATTCTATACATATTTCAGCTAGTTTTCCATCCTTCAGTCATGTCATAGTCATCTGGGGAAAATTCAGCAACTTTAAAAGCCCAGATTTCCTTCCTGTGGAAAACAGTGAAAGAACAAAGGTGGTTAGAGAGGTGATCCCATCCAAGGATAAGTCTGGGGCATGATTTACGAATGGGCACAAACTCTGGAATTCAGAATCACTCCTGGGTCCTCTAGACAAATAGAATCTTATCTAAAGCTGTAGATAGCCACTGATGCTCTGTTTTGAAAGGTGTTTGTTCTGAGATCAAAATTACAGGTCTGTGGATTTAGAGCTTTGTCTGTGGGCATTGAAAGTCTCAAAATGCCTTGGTTCTTTTTGCACCTCTTTTAAAAATTTATTTTGACTCGCTATAACCTGCTTTTATAGACCCCTATGTTCGTGCTACCAGACTTCATTTCTATCCTTCTCTGGCATATAAAACTTGGATGAGTTTTTGATACTTCTGGACCATATTGAGGAAATAGTTCCAACCTTCAGCTTTGTGAGAAACTGTNTCTTTTAAAAATTTATTTTGACTCGCTATAACCTGCTTTTCTAGACCTTCAGCTTTGTGAGAAACTGTTGGTTTCTTATTTAGTTATTTATTTTTATTTATTTATTTTTTGGGTTGTGTTTTGTTTTGGTTTGGGTTTTTTAGGATTTAATTTCTTAATCTTTCACTGACTTTCTATAACCTTGAACAATATAGACCACTTCAAATTTTTTTATGCTTAATTTTGCCTACATGTAAGAATGATGTAGTACATTATCAGGAATGCTATGGATTGAAGTAATTAATTTAATTTAATTATTAAGACCTTGCAGTAAATGTTACAACTTTGCAACTGCAACAATTTCACAGTGAGACATATACAACAGTATCTCTCCAAGTAATCCTTATTTTAAAATCAGTTCACATGAATCAAGCTTATACCCCCTTTCTTTTCCCAAAGTGCTCATTCCCTGAAGCACTTAGGATGAATAGGTTTAGCTGGCTAGGCTGTTTCTGAAACCTGCCTTCAACACACATACAAAATGAGCATTCACTGCTGGCACCAGTAACACAGACAGCCAATCACAGATTGGTAGCAATTTTGTGCAAATTAATTGATGAATCACATCTAACAGCTTAAATAGCAAATATAATGTGAGACAGTTTGATATGTTTGAATAGTCCTTTTGTTTGCTGCACTTAAGCTGCCACAGAAAGCTGCTATTCAGCGTAAGCAAGCGTAATGAGTGAGGGATAATCAGCATTTTATACAGACAGGAGCTGTCTGTTACCAAGCTAGAACAGAGTAAGGACTAATTAATTGGCTAAATTAAAATATGTATCTAATAAAAAGATTAGTAATGGTCAGAAGTCTCTCATGAGCAGAAAAACTAAGGTCATTGCAGGATAATTCACTATGAATCATTTCCATAGCTGAAGCAATGATTCAGACTGACAGATTTACAGGTAGAACATGCTCAAAACCCAGGATATTCCCCACTCTTTGTTGTTTTTTGTCTGTTACACATTCTATGGCTTTGACAGCAATTCTACAAGTACATGCAAAACAATGAGTGCTAGCCAGCAGAATGATCTCTGATTGCCTGCAAGCAAAAATATTAAAGGGTATGACCCAACAGGAGCACCTGACTGAAGAAGGAAATGGAAATTGCATTCTTAGTTGACAGTGGAGTTATCATCTGAAACGCATATTGTGTACTCTTTGGCTTCAGTTTTATGAGGGATGTGCACAGAAGTTTAGTCAGCTGTTTTGTTTTCTGGTCAAGTGAAATAATTCTTAGTAATAAACAAACAATCAGTCATAGGAAATGGGCAATCTTTTCTTATTGCAATCCAGAGCAAACTTCCAATGGTTAAATTAGTGTGACAAAATACACTATAAAACTTCTGTGACAGTGGCGTGTTTTTCTGAATTAATATGTTTTGGAAATAGCATCTCCCTGCTTCTTCATGTAATAGTAATAATATTGCTGTAGCTTTAGCTATGGTGTTTCTGTTGAAGTTACAGCAATGCTGACCTCAGTGAAGTTGAACCTGATGAATTTGAGTAGTTCCTTTTAATTTTTACCATGAAGAACTTTCCTTTCTCTACAGGTAGTTTCTGTAATAGCAGTTTAACAGCTCAGTGACTGTAAAAGGTTTACAATAAATGGAACACAATCTTCAAAAAGAAAAAGACTCTGTCATTCTTATCTGAATATGTAACTACTCCTTTTAAAACACCACGGCTGGTACCTTTGATTAAGTACTGGCTATCGAGTGGATTACTGTGAATGGAAATTTTATAGTGCTTGTATTTGCATAGGAGAAGATAGTTTTGTGCACTAGGTTTCAACTGCACAATGCAATGAAGGTTTTAAGGAAAGAAGCAGCATGTTTGATCTTTTGGATTTTATTTCATACTGAACATGAAATCAGAACATTTTTGAGTTTTTTTGTATGTTGTGGTGTGCAAGGAAGGAAGGATTCTAATCACATTGCTCAAAGAACTGTCATGGTATGTTCTTCACCTGCCTTAACCTTTGGGCTGGGTTATTAACTCAGATAATTTCCCTTAGAACCTCTAAAGGGTGTTACTTCTTTTACAGACTGCAATGAAGAAATGAGTATTTTTTTTTTAAAGATCTTGTGGCCTCTTACCACAAATCTAAGAATCCTTGGGCCATGCAATACAGCAGTTTCAGAAGGTATTAATATTCATAGACCTCAAACCCCCCTTTTCTCTAAGAAGTGGAGGTGGCAAACATCAGGTACCTTACAATTAATGTGCTGAGGGCCAATAGTGTTTTACAAATTTTGTCTTGAGATTCATAGATACTTTTGTTCATAAAGTTAGCATCCATCTACAGCCCGATTCAATAAGTATTTACACATACAGAAAGTTCATTCAAAAACTACTGTCCACAAGTAAGAGTGGGAGGAGATGTCCAAGATCTAGTTCATTGCATTGCAAGGAATACTGGAGTCAAAGGGACAAAAAAAAAAAAAACACAAAATGAAACCAACAAAACCAAAACCTGATCTTGACTTTTTGACTCTATATTAGAATAAAAGGGGATTACTTATGCATTTTTCAGTACAGTAGCATCCATAAACATCACTAGGCATCATAATGAGAATCCAGATTCACTTCTTTCTCAGGAATCTCATTTGTAGTTCCTGTAAAATTCAGTGGTGATTGAGAAGAAAACTTCTACGTTTTTTGGAGATTTCCCACTGTAGCAATTGTAAAAGAGGAATTCACATTTTTGCAGTGCTTAGAAAAGCTGCACACAGTGAATGATGAAACAGGTGGTGTGGGTGGGTGTGCCTGTGCACACAGAACATCCCAGTGCCACTGGTGGTTCACAATTGAAAATTCATTCCCAGACATGTCTTTTCCACGCAATCATTTAACACATTCCTTCTAACCTGAGCATGCTGAGCACAAAGGAACTTCATGCATTGTGCTGTTTATCCTTGACCTTTCCTGTTGGGTTCAGTGAGGTACATATGTCTTTCTCTTAGAAAATTCTAATTAAAAGAGAAGGGAGAGATTTAAATGTGTGAAATTTTAATAGTTTCCCACTGTAGCAATTGTACATTATGTCATCTTGTATAAATTTTGATTGAATTAGCTTTTGCAGAATGCACACCAGACCTGCTTTCACAGGCTGTTTTACCATCTGTACTATTAAAACATCCCCATTAAGTGTGCATAGGGTCTAATCTTTTGCAACTGATTACAAATTGCCCGTAATGCACAGCCTGAAATGGAATTTCAGGAATTATTTCTTAAAAATTAAACTTGCATTATGCCAGAAACAAAAGGATATATCTAGTTATAATTATTTTAATCTGGCAAGGATGAAGATTAGCTTGGTCATAGACACTGATAATAAAGATCATATACTAATAAAGTACAATTATTTGACTCATGGGTGTTCAGGAAAGTTTTACTGTGTTTATATTGCAAAGCTGACAGAAGCTCTTGTGTTTCTCTGGATGTCTGGTTGGAAAATCCCACTGTGAGTGTGAGTGACTGCCCTCTCACTGTAGTTAAATGATATGTACTCATAGACTAAACAAAATTACCCCAAAGCTGCTTTGTAAACCAAATATCTATTCCTCTAGATGTCTGGAAGGGAAAATGTTTTGGGTTTTTTCCCATATCCCACTTAAAAATGGCATTGATATAAAATATTCTTCCTTATTTATGTCCCTGAAAAAGGAAAGGGAAAAAAAATCCCAAAGAGTCTAAAAGATACTGCCTGGAATCTGTATGTGCAGGTTCAGATCTTGCTCTGTGACTATCACCTTCTCCCTGTTCAGACAAGTCATGTATATCCTGCCCTGTACTTCAGTTTCCTCCTGAATTACCCTCCTCTATCTCATGGAAGATGTTTCCTGTATTAAGACAAAGGGTAATAAACAGTCAGACAGAGCTAACTCAAGGTCAGCTTTGAAGCAGGTGAAAGTCAGTAAAGTCAACAGGTTTCTAGAATGCCTGACTATTGTTCTACCATTAATGATGTATTCCCTGTTTGAGGGTGGCTCTGTAAAAAAAAAAAAAGCCCTCTGTGGGGATTATGCTTAGAATTTTGGTTCCTAAAATAAGATATTTTTTTTTTAGCCTGGTTCCTATTTAGATGCAAGATCTAGATGGAGAAGGCAAAGAAGTAAAAACCAGGAATGTTTCCAGTGTTTTTAAATATTGGAGCCATGTAAAGCCATGAAGGGTGTCATTAGTCTTGGCTTGAACTGGTATTCACATGATTTCCATGCTGATTTTGGCAAAACTAAAACCTGAAACCCTATGACTGTACTCTAGTTTTAATTCCTAGTCCTGCCAGCCTGAGGTTTCCCCTTCTGCAATGGAATTTACATAATGAGAGTGCACCAAGCCACAGCAGCTGGGAGCCCTTGTCACTGCAAAACAAAATGGGCATGTTGAAATAGAAATAGAAATGTCATCCTGATTTGACAACAGGTTTTTAGAAATATAATGCTTCACTAGAATTCAAACAGTCAGTAGAATGCCTACAAGTTATGATTTTGTACGCACAAAATGTTTGTTTTGAAAATTGTAGATTCCATTTCTAGCATGCTGAAGGAAATAATATTTTCTGATGACAGCCCTGGTATCTACCCTGTGGAGCTGTATGATGTTTGCAGTCTTCTGCACTTTTCTTCCCTTTATGTCTGTCTTTGTACATGAAAATGTCTCAAAAGCTAAATATCTAAACATTTATTCCCCCCCCCAAAATTACTCTTTTCAGATCTTTAAGTAAGAAGTCCAATACTAAAGCTGTTCTTGAAGGAGTAGAGAGAAAGGAGATTTCTCTTAACACTGCAGGAACATCCTTGCATTCCTCTGAAGAATCCATCTGGACTTCTCTGGCTATCAGTATTCCTTGAAATATTAATTTCTTCGTGCCTTAGAGCTGGGAAGTTTGACTGCTACATCAGGGTTCAGTCTCAGCTCTTGGTTCAGAACTCCAGACTACCTTTTCTTAGACAGTTGCTGATCTAAGAGCAGCAATAAAGGCCGACTGAGACAGCTAAGCATGCTTTCAACCATCAAATGACTGTCAAATGACTGTCACCATTCTATAGCAGATGAGTAGTGCACTAATCAGCATGGACCTTCTGACCTTGAGCATACAAAGACATTATGGTGGCTTATTTCTTCTTTCTCTTGCACTTTGCCCACCACATCTATCAAGAAGTAGTATGGGCTAGGCAGCTCAAAAGGAGCTATTTCAGCAGTGGGGGGATGACTCGATAGGGAAATGGCAGAGGGAGAATGCAATGTTTACCTCTTCAGAAGGGTGCAGACAGATTACTCACTCTTTCAGAAGCATTAGGTGTGGCAGTTGTTAACTCTCTCTCTGATATTGTGTCCAGTCTAAACAGCAGTTCATAGCAATGTTACCAAATAAGGCCATGCCTTTATGTCTGAATGAACATCTGCCTCGTACTTGCCTTTACTTCAATAAGGTTTAAATACCAGGGAGGGACCTTACTCAATACTAAACTTGAAATAACTGGACTGTAACTTGTTTGCAATGACTTAAATGAACTGAGGTAGAATTCAGTTCAGGCTAGTGCAAGGCAAAGCATTTTTTATGAATTACCCATCAACTCTGATTTATTCACATCATTTTGTTTTCCACAAAGCAGAAAGTTTATGTATATTCCAACCAGACCAGCAGCAAGAGCACAAGGTAAAGGGGATTCTGGACTTTGGTGTAAGGCCAGAGTTTGAGAAATGCTCAGGATAACTGGTGTCTCTAGATTTGCTAATATCAGTTCTTTCTGAGCCTCTCAGGAGATGGTTTGCTTGAACTAGGATCAATATTATGACTGTCAGTAGAGGAAAGCTAAAAAGAAACAGAGTAAACTAAACAAGTGAATGCTACAACATGCTGTTTCATACTTCAGAAATTCCATGGTGACCCTGGTAAATCCAGCAGCAGCAGGGGTTTTCCATGTGTTCCCAGAAGAGAAGGGAAATAAAGTCCTCTTTTGCAGCTATTGCCTGGACATGCCTCGGAGCTGAGCCTTGCCTGGAGTTGCTGAAAGCCTTCTAATTCTGGCTTCCACCTGCTCCAGCACATCACATTTTGCAGCTTGGCAAGACTCTGCCTCTCAGTGGTGGGACATTTTAGGCAGAAGAAGATTAAGCAGGCCAGCACAGATTTAAGTGCATCCTGCTACTACCCCTAAATAAATTATCTGCATAAACTATCAATATTGGCAAAAGCATAAAACATGATTCTTACTTTGCACTATTTTTGATGCTTTGATTTCTGTTAAGGCATGAAGGAAGAATTTTTCTAGCTAAATAATAGTGCTATTTGTTGTAATAAAACTTCATTACACGATGTCTGTATAATTTTGCATTTGTTTGAACAAGGGGAACTAAGCCTTATAAAGAAACACGAAGGAAAAGATGCTTAGGCTGAAGTACATGTACCACACCAAACTAGTGTAAAGTCAAAGTGACATGTGCCTGGCTAAATCAAAGTGGGAGCATGAGGAACTTTTAATACTGATTTGAATGTCACTTATGTTTCAGATTTTACCATATTAAAACATATGTTCCTAAAATCACAGTGTCTTACTTTGGGAGATGTCATAGAATTTCATCATTGTGTAGTTATATCAATGACAGCAACGTGATTGTAGCCCAGTTTGGTTTTTATACAAAGAGTTGAAGGAGTGTTGGGATTTAGAAATTATTTACAGGAGTCCTCAAGAGCGGGTAGTTTAAATTGGAAAGACCCTTACAGTGGTGACTGGGTGCACTGCTCTTATGTGAGCACCTTTTCTTTCATGAGGATAAGGTTCCTTCTGTAAGATCCTTTCCTCTTTGGAAATGTTAGTCTTCTTTTGGAACAGAGATGTGTCCTCACTCTGAACTTGGGTTTGGCAAAGTGTTTCCCTGTGCCTGGGATCTCTGCCAGAAAAGCATGAAGGCATGGGGTGGGACAAGGGAAAGAATGGGCTAGCCTGAGGGAGAGTTTAGCAGCCTGTGGCCAAGGGTTACAGAAACTCAAAGTACAAAACCTTCACTGAAGCTTAATTTTAGAAAAAAAAATGAAATTATTTAGGGGACAATTCTTCCAACACAGAGTGTTCAGATGGAGATGTACTGGGCTGGACTGTTAATTTCTGCAGCTCCATTGATGGTAACTGGAGTTTTACGTATTTATGGAGATAAAAATTACATTCTAATTTAGACTTATTTCCTATTCTTTTCTTCAGATTTGACGTGTTAAAATCAATTATTATTTGAAGTGACATTTTTACTGTATTTTCTTCAGTGAAGTTTGAGAATTTTTTTTTTCTTTGTGAAGTTTAAACAAAATCTATGGATCTATTGTGGAATGATTGGGTAAAAGAAAAAATGTTTTCTGTTCTGAAAAGAATTTCAGCTTTCTGTGTGAACCTACAACTCAAAACTAGGTTGTTTTTAAACAGGTAGTTTGTAATGGGGAGGCAGCTTTACCTAGTCTGAAGAAAGGCAGGGCTGAAATAATATATGCACATCTATTTAAATATCATAATTTGTTAATATGAAGTACAGTGCTGTGTTTCTTTAGGGAGCTATGACAAAGCCAATTATCTTTAATGAGTATAAGAGTTAGAAATGAAGAAAACACTCAAAAGTAATGGATAATTTATTGTTCTCCATCAAATACCTAACCCTTTGAGCAATAAGACTTCGACTTCTGTTTAACTTACATTTGACTTCTTTATGTTGGTAATTGTCACATCTTTTTATCTGCTGATTCCATTCCCCATAGAAAATAGTCCATTTATGAAGAAAATATTGTTCTTGTTGCAGAGGTAGATGTGTTATATTATAAAGCCTGGTTTACTCAGGGAGACAGACTTGACTGACTAAAATTCCTTTCTGCTTGCAAATCTATAAACTTTAAGATAGTTGATTCAATGTCCCAAATTCTTTCAAAGTCATCGTGACTTTTATTGGCAAGTGCTCAGAGCTGTACTCACTTGGGATTCGATATGTTGCTGTCCTTGCTGTGGATGGACATAACCTGTGTCATACCCACTTGTCCCCTAGCTACACATCAACAGTCATGACACTTGTGAGAATGATTTTTAACTGAAATAAACATTGCCTTTGGAGCAATCAAGATTTTACACAGACACTGCATCATCTCTACCTAGAAGAGCAGGAAAATAGGGCACAACACCAACTCTTTAGCTTCTACATAAAAATGTTGTTATCCAGACCTTATGAGTGATTATGTGCATGGTTCAGACTTAATACAAAATTTAATTGTTGCTTGAAGCGGTGAGTTTTGTCTAGTGAGACCTTCAGCGCAAGTAATACAGGGTAATCTAGAAAAAAATTGTGTAGAGCTGCCCTATCTCCTTGTATTGCTCAGCTCTGTCCACACCACGTGCTTGAAGAGTTGTCAAAATTTGGTTTATTACTTGCTGCAATTGATGGTGTGACAGAGCAGGTTCTCCTCCTCTGAGAATGCAAATCTTCTCCTTCTATAACAGGCAGCCATTATTTAAGAAATAAAGGGGGATCTGGAGACCTGGAATACATTTAACAAGACATAGTTTATCAATTTGTTTATCAGTTTCCTCTAGTCATATGTATTGCCATAGTGATTCATTCTCTTAAACTAAAAACTAGATGAATGTTGTTGGCATAGTAATAATTTTCTTAATTTATGATGATCTTGGTCAAATTACAAATATAGTGGATGCCTCAGACAGTATTAACATCCTTCACAGCTCTACAAACACTCAAACTCCTTTTTCTAATGGTAAGACTCTCACCTAGCTCCTCATCAGGCTCTTTGTATGAGTATCACACTTGAGTTAAAGCAGAAGACCTCTGCTGATGGATATCAACTTCATCACCATCTCTCTGATGTACCTCTACGTATATTGAGAGGGAGAGTCAGTTTGTGTTAAAGGGAATGGAGACTTTTCCCTCTAGTTCTCTATATTTCTTGTTCTACTGTACCTTAGAAACTTTCTTTAGAATTGCATGCAATTTATGTATATGATTTTAAAAGCAACCCTCAAATTTTCCTTTCAGATTCATCAATTCATTAATCCATCCTTTTAAAGTGATGTTACTAAACTGATTGTGAAACAATAAAGCAAGAAAATGCATATCTTATTATTTGATCATACTTCTAAAACCTGCAATAAGGAAGTTGTTGGTGACCTGTATAATAGAGAAGCTGAAACTGGCTACCCACCAAAATCTTTCTCAACATAAAGTGTTTAAAAACTTGTGGAAAAAATAATTATAAGAAAGGCAGCTGTTACCTACAAATAGACAGTAAAATGGTTTTCCAAAATGATAGTGCTCCATTAAAGCAGTAAAGAGCTATGTGCAGACAGTTTTGCATGAAGAGTTTGGCCATAATTTTTGAAATCTCAGAAGAAAGCAGAATAATTTCTACATTACCCTTTAGCCTTGTGGGAGAAAATGTGGAATGAGATAGATTGGAACCTCAAAGGATGTTCTTGCGTGTGTGGTGTTGAAAATTTTATATACTGAAGGAAGAATGTCTTTAAAATACAGAGGAACAAAAAAGGATTGGTTTGTTTGGGATTTTTTTGTTTTAATAGAGGTTTTTTTTCACACCCACTCAGTTTTGAAATTGCTTCATAAATGCTAAGGTCACTGAACAAAGACTATAAGCAAGTATAGATTAATATTATCCCTAGACAGGTCAAAACAAATAGATGATGACTTCTGAGTTGATAGCTCATATACAATTGCATCATATTCTGAGAGCTAAATGAAATAGAAATACCTCTGAAATTATGCACTATTTTACAATATTTAAGTTAAATTATTGTATTTTATATGAATACATATATGTAGACATACAAATATACACACATATACAATAGATACATATATATACACACAGTGTATCTGTCTACATACATATACTTGAAATGAGAACAAAAAAGCTTAAAAATAAACCTAGGAGACAAATTGTCAGTGTCTGAAAATTGTCATTGATGCTAGTGGAATCATATTTTGACATGTCAGTGGAGAACACAGTCTGTATATCATTAAGGAAAGCTTTCAGGAATATTGCTACACTCAATAAAACAATCACATATTTAATTTACATCAAGGTTAATGTAAAATAGGTACAGAACTCGAACCCATGTGCATTCAGTGTCCAAATTTATAGTTGCAAAACAATGTATAAGAAAAAGGTTATATTTTTTTCTTAAATTGCTGAATTTCGTACATAAATATTTTGCCAGCAACAGTTGAAGTTCAGAGAAGACCAGTCTAGGATAAATAACAAGACCTGTCATATGGTGATGTTCTTGCTGAACACAGAGCCGAACACAGAGCAGAAATTCCACATCCTGTCATTAACACAGACATGACATCAGGATGCTAAAAAGAAATAAAATCTCTGGTCCTGTCTGTGCTGAGCTTCCAATCGGTTCAGGTCTTATTCTGAAATCATACAATAGAAACTCCTCTTAGGATTAACAGGAGTTTGCTTAAAAAAAAACAAACCCAAAACACACAAACCCCAGAAGTATTTATCTCCTCTGTATGTCTATCTACACTTTCCTCTGAATAGCAAGATAATTTGGTTTTCTTACAGAGAATCAAAAATATGTGTGATGAAAAGATGTCTTTGCTTTAAGTGCATTTTGAGTTATACTTCAAAGGAACAAGCAAGACAACACAGAAAATATTCAAATCTAGTGCAATGGAGACATAAACAATTATATTATAGTTTTTACCATGTCCTGGGACCACATATTTCTAACTATTTCTACTTTAAACGAAATATTCTAGAGTGTGAACATTCATAGAAGAAACATAAAAACATAGTTAAGAACTTAGTCCATAAAATAGATAAATCCCAGATATTTGAAACATATTTTAAGGTAGTCATCACTATTCCTTGCAAGTAATGATCTAACAGAAAAAGAATGACCAGCCTGCAGGTTATGTTTTTTTTTTTTTCTGGATGCTGCCTGAAATTTTGATTTCAGGTTCTTTAATTCACTAAAGTGATACCTCTGTAGCTCAGAATGGAATTTCAGTCACTTTATTTCATGAGAATTCTGTATGTTTCCACTGCAGTTAGAGAGATGTACACTCTAAATTTGTAATTCAGGTTCAAGGTGAATTGTCTGTTATATTAAAATGACTGCAAGAGGAATTTATGCTTAGTAAGTTCCTAATTTAAATTTCTCTTTTAGGTACTCAAAGCAAGGTTTTATAGATCACAACAAAATTCTCCCAATTTACAAGAATGAAGCAAAATATATTGTCTTGTACTTTATATTTCAATGATACATCAGAAACAAAA
>VWZY01005723.1:0-157499 GCA_013399075.1 Chloroceryle aenea
GGAAGCGTGAAGAGAAGGAAAACACCCAGCTGACAGCAGATTTATTTCTGATCCTTGTTAAAACTTTCGCTGTCAGTCGGGGGCAGAGGAACCGAACCGTAATGGAGGAGCGGAGGAAGAAGGTGGCCGAGCGCTGGGGATTCTGCTGGCTGCCTGTCGCGGCCGGCAGCATTAAGTAACGAGTTATCTCAGCGGTTAAACTGCAGATCAGACCCCTCTGCGAAGTACTTTCTGACTGCCTTTGGGTTTTCGGTACGTGCCAGACCCTGATGGTGTGCTTTGGGTTTTTTCAGGAAACAAAATGAAGTTCCTGCACAAGAAGAACTAACTCCCGTCTGCTGAGATACCGACCCAAAGACTTCATGACGCTGCGCATGAGACCCCCGCAGGGGTTGATGAGGGAGGCGAGCGGACTGCGGTGTTGGTGGCCACCGATGCTGTGCGCCAGATGATGGCTCCTTTATCTATTTGGATGGAATTTGTACATAATGTGCTGTAAGCTTTTGTAACTGATTTTATACCGAGCAAGGAAAACTGTGGTAAATATTTGTATATTCCTGAAAACAGCAGGTGCTTTTTTGTTTTGTTAGTACGAATTGAGTTACGCTTGGTGCAAAACCGAACAGCTGATGTGCAGCTGACTGTCTCGGCAGAACCACTGACTCCATGGGGTGCTTGTGAGGGCTACACTGGTGCCTGGGTACTGCGGGTGAATGAACTCGGGTGTGTGGGAGAGGCTGTACACACACGGGCTGCTTTCACGGGCCAGAGTTGGCGCTTTTTTTTTGTCTAATTAATTTTAAAAGAAAGATAAACAACAAAATAACTTGATAATAAGGTACTTGGTTCGCAACACAAAACTTCCACTTGGTTTGAACTCTGGTCAGTAAACTCCTTGTAATCCATTCTGCACTAAGACTGCTAAGCCCGAGGAGACCTCGGGTCTTCGACATGCAAGCTGCAGCGAGTAGGTACAGTACGTCCTTTCCTAGCGTGTGTAAGTATGGTTTCTAATGAACCCTGTAAATAAACCTGTTTGTTTATACTCACTGCAAGCCTCTGCAGCTTCTGATGTGGAGTAGGTACAAACCCAGTAACCTTCCTACGATTTTTCATGGATTTGTAATTAAAATACAAAATGTTTATTATGAACCCGTCTCTCAGTACGTTTGCTATTTCGTGATTTTTTTCCCTCAGCGTTTTTCACACGGCATTTTATATCCCTGCTAACTTTATCCTAACAGAAGCCTCTCTTAAAACCTTCGGGTTATCAGCACGTTACTTCTTGTCACTGTATGGTAGATCCTGCTCCCGAGCGGTGGTATCTTCAGGGTGGTTTTGTGCCACCTTGGTTGGACGAGCAGAGTAGAAGGCGAGCAGCTTGCAGCAGGCAGCCTCACCTACGCTTCTGGTGAGCCCGCTGATCACCCGAGTCTCGCCTGGTCCCATTTCGGCAAGGGCCCTTCAGCAAGGCAGGAAGGGTTGGCTTGCCGTGGCCTTCTGCGCACTGGGAAGGCTGCCCGAGTACCACGCTCATCTTTGACCTGGTAACAGGCAGAGTCTCGGCAGTAAAGTTTTCGCTCAGTCTGAAGAAAATATAAATTACTCGCAACTTATTTCAAGCCTGGTAGCTGAGAAAAATAAGCAAAAGCTTCTTACCTTTAAAGCCCTCAAAACACTGTAGTTTTCTTCATTTGCAGCCCGATGTCTTGGTTTCGATTGGCCTTGAGGCTTGCGCAGTTCCTAACCTGGCAGTGGTTCTGGTTTGCTATCGGCCTCATAGAGCAAACGTGAGGGATTACTCACTAAAAAGGTGAAGTCGTTTCCTTTTTTAATCAACTCCCTCACACAAAAGCTTCCTAAGTGTAGGTGAAACGCCTGTCAAGTGTCGAGTGTTTTTCATGAAATGGAACTGTAATCAGAAATGTGAATTTTCACTAGTTCTAATATTCTCCAAGCTCCAGAATGACTTCTAGATGTAGTTTTTTGGTGGAAGGAGTAACTTCACTTGTGCGGATGGATTCTGGCCCTTTTTCAAACAGCAGCTACTAGAAAGGGAAAGATATTTCTTAGGGAATGTATCTCTTAAGAAAACGTTGGCCAAAACATGTCACCGGCTGGGGGTCGTGTCTGAAAGGGGGGGTGAACAAAATCCAGGCGGTGTTCTGCCTTCTGAAATTGTTGTTACAACTGATGAGGCTCCCAAGCGTGGGACGTTTCTGGTGCCCTACAGCACAGAGACGGAAATCCTGAAGAAAAACAAACCCAGTACCAGAAAAAGGTGTTTTAAATTGGCAATTTGTTTAAAGTCCCAAGTAAGACCTAAAAAGCGAGCTTGAGAAGCAAGAATATTCGTATCTCTTTGGGAGACCCTCGCTAGGGACTGTTCCTGTGGCGGGACAGATAGCTGTGCTTGAGGATTTAACGATGCTTAATAAAGCGACCAAGCTCTGCTCCAAACCCTGCTTTCGGTACTGCTCCCGATCCACCCCCGGCGGAGGCAGCTGACCGGACCGGCTCCGCGNCCTCCTGCTCACGGCCGCGCAGCCCCTTTCCTGCAGCCCTCCCGACTGAGGAAGACGCGGAAGCTGAGGGGACACGTCAGCCACGGCCACGGCCGCGTTGGTGNGCTCAGGCGGTCGGGACTGGCTGTGGGGCCTCCTCAGCTTGCGAGGCGGTGCCGCGGCCCTTCGAGCGCTGTGGCCGTTCCTGCCCCTTCCCGGCCCTCCGTGCTAGCACCGCCATCTTCTACTCTAAAATTAAAAGACTTAATTAAAATGATGGCTGTTTCTTTCGCTGTAGGGTTAGATTTTGGTTGGCTCATCTCGCTGAACTGAGATGGATTCCGAAGAGGGGGCAGAATCGTTTTAATCACCTTAATATGGCATTGAATGTACTTCTGAGCTGCAGTATTTGATGGAATATTTTTGGCGTTACAAACGCAATTTCTTTCTTTTTAGGCAAGCACAGGAAGCACCCTGGAGGGCGTGGTAATGCTGGTGGAATGCACCATCACAGGATTAATTTCGATAAATAGTAAGCTCACATTTTAAATATATTCTCGCAAAATGTGTCTTCCTGAAGGAGAAACAACTGACTTTAATAGGTCCATAATCAAAATCCCCTGCAATCCTATGTGTGTTTTTAAGTGTGATGCTGTAGTTACAGTCAGCTCACGTCCCTGTTCACTCTGAAATCAAAGGCCTTTCCAGTTAAACCAGGTGCCTTTAAGGGTTCAGCACAGCACTTGGGGAACTTTACCGACCCCGCCTGTAACAGTGCTCAAGGATGTGTGTGTGAAATGTCGAGTGAATTCAAAATGTTAGGTGAAATCTGTAGTGCCCCCCATTTTGCTGTGTACTGTAAAGGTAAGGGGTGTTGTCTCTCCTCGTTGCCGAGACCAGAGTCACATCTGGACACTGCCTGTTGTCCTGGTGTGCTGGAGTACTCGGACAGTGACCACTGATCTATATTCACTGGCTGTGACCATTCTGGGCTCGGTCAGTCACCAGGTTAGTGACAGGAGCTGAGATGCTCCCTGGGCAGTGCAGCCCTCCCTCCCGAGGTCCCTGGAGTTGGGGTCGCCCTGGGAATGTGGGGCTGGGCCAGCCTCGCTGACGAGGGGGATTGAGGTGTGAGGTCAAGGGGGAACAGGCGTTGAAGACCAAAAGAATTTTCCCTTGGTTTGGATGCTGGTGGTTATTACACTTAAATACTACACACATTAATATGGATGAAGGTGACATTTTAATTGATGGAGTGAGATGCTTATTTCTGTGGGAATTCGTAGCCCTACCTGTTTGGAATTAATGGAAAATGTGATCTAACGAGGAATCTGTTTCTTTCACAGTCACCCTGGTTACTTTGGAAAAGTAGGCATGAGACACTATCACTTGAAGAGAAACCAGAAGTTCTGTCCTACTGTCAACTTGGATAAGCTGTGGACGCTTGTCAGTGAACAGACACGACTCAACTACGCCAAAAACGAGGCTGGCCTGGCCCCGGTGATAGATGTTGTGCGCTCAGTAAGTCTCTGCTTGTATCCAGACCTGCCGTTTCTGGTCTCTGCAAGAGTAGCTTAGCTAGGCGCATCCAAGTAGCAAATAAGCTGCAGTGCCTGAGTGTTTCTGAGCTTCTTGGGACGAATACCTTGGCCTGTAAGTAGTCACAGGGGTTCTTACACTGTCAGGTGTTCTGCTGCAAGAGCCTTTTCTCATGCGAGTGTGTGGCTGTGGGCAGGGACAGCCCTTCTCCGGGCAGGAGGGGAAAGGTTGCTGTGTAAAATGTCGCTGACAGCACGTAGGAGAGCAGGGCAGAGCTGCTCTCTGGTCAGGTCACTTCTCTGCTCTCGAGACTAGAGTCACATCTGAACATGTTTGGTTGTCTTGGTGTGCTATAGTTCTCGGACATGAACATCTGATCCTTATTCACTGGCTGCGATGTCCCGTATCTCAGCCAGCCACCGAATCAGTGACACAGCCTGGTCTGCCCAGGGCTGTGTTCTGCCTCCCAAGGCGGGATGTCTGTGGGCCAGTTCCAGCGCTTGACAGCTGCTGACTCCAGCGTCAAGGGCCTTGTGCCGTGATGTCCTTGTGGTGTAAAGGGCGGGAATGCACCGAGAGGGCTGCGGTGGTGAACAGCTGCTGCTGCGAAAGCTTGCAAGGGTTTGGTTGTGCGTGTGAGAGTGCAGAAGAGTCCTCTGCTCTCTTCAGAAGTGTCTCCTCAGGGTGTCCTGCGGGGAGGGAGTGCTGGCTGGAGTCGCTGGCAGAAAGCCTTGGTAGTGACACCAACCCCGTCTCCTTGGGGCTGTCTCCTCCGCTGCATTTCACAGTGTGTTCTGCATGGAGCTTCTGAATTGCAGGAGTTCTCTTTGCAGTTTGCACTTCTCTGAACAGATGCAACTCCCCTAGGGTGGGCAGGGTATTTTCCTTTCGTGCTGGTTTTATACTGGAGACAGGCGCTGGATGATGTCATGGTGACTGTGGGTTTGGTTTTAACTGGTACTAAAAGACAAGTCTGACTGTAACAGCCTGCAAGCTGATTACAGACACTTCATATTTTTTTTAATCTTTCTAGGGCTACTACAAAGTCCTGGGCAAGGGGAAGCTGCCCAAGCAGCCTGTAATCGTGAAAGCAAAGTTCTTCAGTAGAAGAGCAGAGGAGAAGATCAAAGAAGTTGGTGGTGCCTGTGTGCTTGTGGCATAAAGGTCTTTGTTTAGTCAAATCTTTTGAATAAAGACAATGTGTAAGATGGGCCCATTTACAGAACTTGCTGGTTTTATTTTTTTCCTGGCTTATCCAGACACTGTTCACATTGAGTCTTGTCTGCTTAGCTGTTTCTGGCAGGTTTGATGAGTGGTTTGACTGCTGGGCCATCCCTTTTCAAATTGCCTGGCATTTGGCCTGTACAAAGAGCCCTCCATTCTGTCTGTACGGGGCTGCAAAGTTGATACGTTCTTCCTGTATTTGTGCAGCTCCTTCAGTTGGTGATCCTCTCTACAGCTGCCTGTGAGAAGGTGGCTCATGGTGCGTTGGTGGGGATTTGCGTGCACTAAAGTGACAACCATGTGAAATCTGTGGGGACCCTGCCTTGGCCATTGGCCTTGGCCATTGGGAAGGAAAGGGCCAGAGGGTAGACGGATGCCGTGGAACAACGGGAAGTGGGCAACTGTACCAGAAACAGCTGCAGGAAAGAGCCTTCACCTGGGCAGTTGCTCTGTGAACAAAAGGCAGGATGGTGAATCAATTCTAATCCTGATTCCACCGAGCTGGGTACAGGAGGAATTGCACAGAAATGCAGCCTCAGGCCACAGCTTGTGAGAGGGGGCTGACTTCCTCCACCGCAGGACCCAGCTGCTTCTGCACACGCTGAATGCCAAAGCAGGGTCTGTATCTGAAGGTAAAAAATCTCTTTCTTAAAGCTAGAGCTAGCTCCTGTTTCCAGGATCGGACAAAAAGTATTTAGATGCTGTCACCTCTTTTCTGCACAAGTCTTGAATTATTGCTAATAGTTGCAAATCACCTTCTAGAATCTGATATGATCACAGGCAATGAACTTTGGGTATGTGGCAGTAATTAAATTCAGAGGGCTTTTAGGCTAACAGACCTTGCTTTGATGAACTACAATTTAAATAGTTTGTTAAATACCAAAGTAAGAGAATGTGAGCTTCATCTCATGGGCTGCTGGGGCCACTGTCTCCTAATGCGGGGTGCTAAAAGCTGCCAAGAGCTGAGTTGCTTCAGTCCTCAAAGGTAAGATGCACAGTACTGCAAAATAAGGACCGTTGTTACTTCTTCATGGTGGTGAGCGATGGCTGGCCAGGTCCTACAGCTGCTGAAAGGCTCTGGTCACCCTGAAGTGCCTGCTGTGCACACGACTGCACGAGTGACACTGGCTCACTTGGGTACGGACCAGATGTCACTCCCAATTCTTTGGCATTTAATGTCTTCATAAATTATGTCTTGGACATGTTCTGTAGTCTGGCACAGAAAGCNCGCTGCTGTGAGGGCCGATCGGGGAAGGGCTTTGCGAGGAGAAACCTGACGGCAGAGCAGCTCACTTCTTCAATGTAAAGCTTTTTATCTGCTCGGGACTTCTTTTGGTGGGAGGTTTTTGGGGGTTTGTTTGGTTTTTTTTTGTCTGCGTTTTTTGTTTGTGGGTTGGGGTTTTTTTGTTTGTTCGGTTTTCTTTTCGTTTTGTTTTGGCTTGTTTTTTACCGATGAAATGTCATGCTTTGGCAGATAGGGATATTTTTATTTTTACTTGATATTTTCCAAATTCTTGGCGACTTCACCGCTAATGAAGCAATTCTAGACAAAACTGGTTACGTTCGCGTTATAACATTTTAAATGCCATAACGAGCCTCGTGTGGCAACAGACGCCTTTGATGAAGGGAAGATAGGAAAAAACCATCTAATTACATCTGAGAAAAAGGAACCCAGGAAGCAGAGGGACTTCCATAGAGAAATTATCCCTAAAATACATGAATGATAAAAGGCATGAGAGTTGTTACAAACTTCCCTTCTATGAAATGTATTGATGCTTTCCTGGAAGGCCCAGTCCTGCGATCTCTGTGTGCTTCCCTCTGCTCTCTGTTGGGGTGGCCGCTGCCTTCCCGAGGCCATAACCGAGCCTTTGGTCCTGTGACAGCCCCCCCAGCCCGATGCCTGTCCTGTGCCCTTGTCTGGGCTGACACACCAAGACCCCGGTGCTTTTCCTCCCGTTCCCGGTGGGGCTTAGCCTGCCAGCTGCCTCCCAGCCTCTTCCATCTTCACCTGTTTCTGCCCTGTGTCCCGCCTCGTTGCCCTCACCACACATCTCCAAATGCAATGAAATTTGTTTTCTTTGTTATCATTGCTGCTGGTGTTTCCCATCATTGCAGCCAAGTCACTGGCAGCCTAGCTGCCTGACTTTCCTGTCTCAGCAGGAAACTTTTAACACCTTTTCATCACCCTCATCCTTCCCCCCCCACCAAATACTTGTATGAAACTAATTTCTCATGCAAAAGCATCAGTTAAAATGTATGGTAGCCCACTTCTGCTCACTCAGCAACAGGTTTGGCCTTTATGGTGATGCAGCGCTTCCCAGTGTCAGGCTTTGTTTGCACTGGCTATCTGCGCACGGGAGCTTTTGTCCTGGGCTGTGGTTTCTCTGTCTAAACAATGTAGCAGTCGAAGACCTCAACTTCCTACTGCAGAAATTACATGTTTTTGTAGGTTCTGGTTTATCTTAGCAACAGTAGTTGCAGGAAACAAAAGAGATGGAGTGAGCTGAGGAACTGTGCTGCTCTAAAGACTTTTTTTTCTATAATATTTTAAATAGCAATGACTTCAGGATGTAACACTTAAATTCCAGGTTGTGAATTTTGGAGACATTCATATTTGTTTTGCGTTGTAGGTAAAAAAGAAAAATATCCACTTGCTATCCATTTCCACTGGAATTTGCCCCAAGACAGAATCCCTCAAGAGAATATGCAGCCCCGAGACTAGAGCTGCTGCTCTTCTGTACTGGGGAAACCGGAACATCGAAGCTGCAAGTCACGTACTGCTGGTAGCAAGGCCACCGTGCCAAGCAATGGGCAGCTACACAAGGCTCCGGCCCCAGGAGACCTGGTCAGCTGGAAAGGTGACTTCAGGGGAGACGAGGCTTTATTTGCTTTTTCTCCTCTGATGCAACTTGCAAACATTTCCCTTTGTGGTACGTATCTGATCAACGTCTCTCAAAATCTCAGAACTGAGGATGGAACAAGAACTGCAAATCTCTCAGTTTAGCTTGGGGAATGTAGGTGGGCAGAAGGAACGCTGCCCTGCTTGTGGGAAGCTCGGGTTTGGTCTATAATTTGATCTGTGGTCATCTTGACAGTTGAAATGCGATTTACTGCAAAGTGCCTTTCATTGAATTTCTATAAAGAAGATTGGCAGAACAGGCCGTGCAGTTTATCAAGGTGGCTTTTCAGCATGCATTGTTGAAATGATGGACATATGTTCAGTTATGATTATTATTTACTTACCTGAAAACTTTAAAATATTGAGGTAAAATTGTACAAACAGAAAATATCATTCTTACTGCACAGTTTGGGTCCTTCTAGCAGGAAGCATGCAGCATGTGACAGTTCAGCCTGGTAACAGCTTTGTGTGCAGATCGATAGAACAGATTACTTCAGGTTTGACAGAAGTTACAAGTACTACATGCAGAGATAGTGGGATCATAGTTTCTAAACCTTAAACCACACTTTTCTGCACTGCAATCTGCAAAGATAGTCTCTTTTGTAAAGGAGGTGTGTGATTTTCAGCTGCAAGGAACTTCCTCTTTCCTCACAAGGACTAAATAAATGTGGTGGGTTTTTTTTCTGAGAACATGTGTCCTGCTGTCGCCTTCTAGTTTGTCCTCAAGCGGTCAAGTGTTTTGTTAAGTGAAAGGGTTGTCATGAGCCACTTTGTGACTGCATTTTCGATGTCAAACTTCAGCCAACAGCAATGGAGACCCTGGATCTGCTGAAAAATTGTTTGGTGTGCAAATGGGACCTGCAGAGGAGAGAGCCCAGAATGCTACCTTGCCTTCAGTGCTTCTGTAAGGACTGTCTTCTGGATCTGGTGCAAGGCTATAGCTGTATTTCCACCGAGTACAAAGCCCTGTACAAAGGTAATATTTAAGAATCTCTGCCTTGTGCCCTTTGTATTACAGTGTGATGAAGCCAGTGGGGTTTGTAGCCTGTTCCTTCACAGCACTACTTTAAAAGAATGAACTAGGAGACTCAAGACTTGGATGAGCAGAGTGTTGATTGGGAACAAGCCTCCTTCATCATGGTTTTCACCCGGCAGCAGTGTTTCGAAGGGAAATGACACAATCAGGCAACGTTTCTCATTTTCCAGAACGGGCTGTTTCAGTTACCAAGGGTGACATTATGAATGTCTGGTTTGCTTAGCTAAATCAATGGATGCTGTAAGGTAGTTTCTGAGCCGTATCTTCATCTGATCTTTTTAGAAGGTTGGACCTTTCTATGACACTGGTGGTGGAAATAGTTTTATTCTTCCTTCTCCGCCTCTTCTGCAACCCCCCCTCCCCACCACCAACACTTTGTTCCTAGTGGAGGTCATAATGATTGTTCTAGAATATGTGTATGGTGGTGCACTGAAGCTTTTATCTCATTGCTAGGTGGTGTTTCCCTCAGACTGTAACTCTAACAAGCTAAGTAAACTGGTGAGGACAAGAAACATTTTGTGACCGTGCCTTTTGAAATCCTGACATTATTTGTACAGGTTTTGGTTGTGATGTTAAGAGAAAATAGGAAACTTTTTTTATTGTAAAAAAAAATGACTTGGATCACAGAATAGTCATTTTAACTGAGTGAGTCTTAATTGCCATGGGGAAGTATCCCAGACTCATTGCTAATTAATAAGAAGAGCAAAGGCATGTAGATTACTTGTATTTTCACAGGCTTTGAACTTTAGATGAATAAGAGGCACTATTTATTATCTTCCATAGCAGATTTTAGAAGCATGTAGGAAGAGAAGATGCCTTCCCTGAGGTGATGGTAATCTGAACTGATAACATAAGCTAGACAAGTTCAGGTTTGAGAACAAATGGAAACAGTGTTAGGAGATCACTGTTGAAAGGCTGGCACACCACAAAAGGTGAATGACTTGATGGCAAAGTTAAGAAAGGTTGCTCATTCATAGGGTATGGACAGAAAAATATATAAAGGTAGGAGAAGACAAAGAGAGCAATGCAGTTGTTTCAAGTAACTGTCACCTTAAAATTTTTAATGACCAATCATAGTGGGCTTAAAGTCTGAGAAAAATACTTTATAATAAAATGCTGTTGAAAACATCCACTCTATTACTTTGTGTGTATCCTCTTTTGACATCTAAGGCAATCCTCTCTCCTCCCTGTTTCAGTTTCCCAAGTGGAAAAGTGAATTTACATCACCTGGTGATCCCGGATGAAGGGCAGCTAGAGGTTCTCAAAATACTGGATATTTCTTCAAGCTCCTGAGTGGATCGGGAATTATTTGGCTATAGGAAATTGGAACAAATACTAGTTTATTTCTGCATTCTTTGTTTACTTCCTCATTCTCTTGTACGGGAAACAGCAAGTTTAGAGGAAAGAAATAATGAACAGTGATGAGCCAGTAAATGAAGTGAGACACCAGGTGCAGAGACTCGGTTAATATAGGAGCAAGGAGAGCAGCAAACCCAAAACATCTGGGTCTCTTATTTAAGTCGATGACTGAAACTGCAGCCACCATAGGATAAATCTGTGAACTCTTCCATTGCTTGTCTGACAGGCACCGATTGCTGAGCTAGGGGCACTTCAATACCATCTTCATTATTAGTGTTACCTTTAAGTATGATTGTATATAAGTGCCAATGGTAAACTGTGAACACAAGTGCTAAACCATTTTAGCTGACTAAACATGGAATACTGCCCGTAAAAGAAGTGTGTTCCTTACTCACTGTGAATTCTTTAACCAAAATATGAGAATAGAAGAAGTGAATGTGTTTCCAAATGAAGTCAGTCCGGCGCTTACTACAAAAGCATACTTGAATTTCTGGGTTTAGCACATTTTGGTGTCAATAGTATTACACTAGCATAGAGCTTTTTCTACTGCTGTTGTATTAAAGATTGCTAGGAAGATGGAGGTAACAGAGAATCCACATCCTTTTCTGCATACCAGCGTGTTGTGTGCTTTCAGTCTGTTTGTGCATGGGAAGGAACAATTTTAAAGAGAGGGATGGGGTAAGAAAAAGAGAGGGAAAATCCCCCCATCCCCTGAAGTGGAAATTCCTCAGATGAGGGCTTTCTTGGGCTCCTGTCTGCGTGAACTGCCACTCCCAGAATGCTGTGCAAGCGTGCAGCCTTGGTTCTTGTATGCTGCCTTGGCTTCTTGGGTCTGGCTCTTTCTCGCTGAGTTTCGAACACATTCAAACCAAAATTGATTCAGGTTCCTGTGCTTATCCCTCCTTTCTGAATTGAAGATGGGTACCAAAATCAATTAGCTTTTATCTGCAAATCTTCTTCTCCATAAGATGTTCAATGTTTTAAATTGTCGATTGAATGATTTAAATGATTGAATTAATTGAACAATTTAAAATGGCTTAGTTCTTTAAACACCACCAAGGTAGTAATTTCAAAAGTAGCCAGATGAGGATAGGTGAAGGTGCACTGTTGTGAGAAGTTTGTCTTTTAGCGAGACTGTCTTAGCTCAATAGTTGAGGTTTGTTTTTTTTTTCCTTAAAACAAAGAAAAAAATCACAGGTAATTGCTGCTCAGTCACAGTTTACACCCCTGAGAACAAGGCTGATCAGGAAAGATGTGCTGGACCAGCTTCCAGATTTCTGCTGATATCAAGCCCCAGTATTATTTATATTTTGTGACTGAATTGGGTAATTTGCCTAACCTGTAAATTACATTTTGTGTTTGTAAAATGCAATTAGTAGTTGCTCAGCTTTGTAAATGGCTTTGGGAAGTGCTAGATGTAATTGCATCATGTGTTTGTACTGAACTTACGCGTTGAGCTGTTTTTTCCTTTTGCCTTTTTATGCTTCTTTAGGGCTGGATAGCAAAAATCATGGAAAATGACTGTATGACTTCTATCCACATGCTGTGCATAAGTCCAAAACTCTCCACATTTGCATTATGTTGGCTTTCCACATGCAAGAGAGTGTCTGAGAGCTGCACTTAAGCACCAAGAAATTAACAGGGTTATGTATTAGAGAGATGGAAGCTGGCTGGATAAAAAGGAGAGAAAACAGACTATTAAAGAGAACAAATGTGACTTCAGCTGAACTGTTGACGGATGCCCACTTGCTGCATTTTATTATTTCCAGCTGAAAATAGAGGTTTCTTTAGCTTGTAAGGTAGGTGCTATATGTAACCATGGATTCCTAATTGTGAATGTTTGTTAGTGAGCCATGTGCAAAACCTAGCCAGGCACTGGTCACACTTGTGTTCCAAGTGGTCAGGGAGATCTTCAGGGGGGTTTATTTCAGTAAAAAGATTGACCTCTAGGACTCCTTTGGCTCTAGGCTCCTTTTCAGTACGGTGTTTTGGCATAAATAGCATGGTGTGGTGGCTTAAGGAGAGGCTGGGTAACAACACACAGGTGTTGATGCTCGGTGTCTGGGTGAAGAAAAAAAATAAATAAAAAAAGGCACATCTATAGAGTTCTTTAAATGATAATTAGTCTCACAGTGGAGTACAGTCTGTCTGTCTTTGTGTTACAGCTGTTATGTCTCCAGGACCCAAATAACCTTGTTTTGATGCAATCCTATAAGGCAAGTGATGCAATGCATCGCATCTATTAATTCTGAAGGAGAATATCAATTTTCTTTAATTAGATCCACTTAACCCAAAAGGCATGTTTTATTTCTGAAAAGGGAAGTAGAAAGGTAACTCTAAAGAAGGAAGCTGTTCATGATGTATATAGATATAGCCATTCTAAAGTGGATTTAATGTTAGTCAGCCTTTCTTAGCTTTTGTTGTTCAGCTGCCAGATCCAAAAGGCAAGTGAAACAATGGGGGGTTTAGTTATATAAATATGAAGCTGTAGAGTGGGAGGTTGTCTTCAGAACTGTTTCCTATAACCTATAATTGGGTCTCCAAGGAAGTGTAAATTATGCCTGCAGCTTGAGCTGTAGCTAATGCTCTCTGAGAATAATTATTCTGGTCGTTGTTGGAGGAAAAAGAACGGAGGAATAGGTGCAACATGTGGACAACGAGTATAAATGTGGTGTGTATGATAGCTCTACTGTTTGTTTCTTTATGCTAATCAATTCTCAGGATGATAATAGGTTAATTATCTGCATTGATTTATTTCTGAGACAACCAGCTTGAGGTTTCTTTCTATTTAAACCTGACCAGACTGGAAGACCTTGAAACAAAACTGTGAGCTGTGGTTTCTGATGTTCAAAAGGTCTTCATAGTCAATTTCCATAGGTAGTGGAGAGGTTACAGCTTGCACTTTCAGAGATGATTGCTGCAAATTATCCACAGCTCTGTCACAAATTAGACTGCTACAATATAGGTGGCGTATAAACCTGAGAGCACTCTGAAATTTTAGGTTTTTTTTTATTTCTGGTTCTACATAGGACCACTCTCTATATACCTTGAAATTGCTGTGGGATGTGAGAGATCTGACCTGTGGGGAACTAGGGCTTGAGCAGCATATAGCAGAAACTTGAAAGATGATTTGGGATATCCCAGGTATGGAGTTGGAAAGTCCAGGTGGGGTTTCTGTCTCTGACTACTGGATCCACTGCCTTGGGGTTTTCATTTTCCCCACCATGCTGTGTGGTTAGTATTGCTGATGGGAGTGTGGGAGTGGAAATAAGCTTATGAAAAAGGGCTGCAAACCGATTCAACAATGCTGAAACTTTGTGGGAGTCTGTTCAATTCAATGAAGTCTTCAGTGGTTGTTCAGTTCCAGCTGATATCTCATGTACACTGAGAATAATTTTATGTGGTTTATCCTTCATATAATTCTGAAATTGGGTTTTATTCTGCATATCACAATGAAATTTGGCTTAAATCCAACATTAGAATCCTTGCTAGCCTTTCTAAGTTCATGGTAATTTCTTTAGCAGTGAAATGTGATGTCATAAATGATTTCAAATTATAAACAGCAGGAGGTAATGAACTTCTACAAGCTAATTTATGCATATGTTCCTACCTCCTTCCTACCAGTGTAATTTCCATAGAAAAACAGAGCCTGCCAACAGCTCTTTTAGCTTTTGGCTGCTTCTAGAGGTTTTGATAACAAAAATGGACTTCATTTAAGGCATCGTGATTGCATCATAGCTGAATTTGGTTCCTGATCTCTTAATACGTAAAGTGTTGTTCGAATCCTGTAATTCCATGTTGAATTGCTCTTTAGTTCCAGAAATTGCATCATTCTCCTGCGTACAAACAGCCAATCTCTAGGGCTTCCGACTCCTCTTGCCTTCACCCACAGTGCTGTAATAATGATATATTTAAATGAGCTGTCTGCAAAGTACGGGTTCTTGAAACAAATTAACAATGTTGTTTTGAGGCAGCGGTAAGGTGGAAGGCAAGAAAAATGTTTAGAAAATGGTCTGCAAAAGGTACCATGGGAGTGAATGGCATTGTAAGACCTGCTGCTACCTGGATCTAGAAAAGCTCTTCCCTTCCCTTCCCTTCTGCGCACAGGCTCCAGGCTTTTCTGAGGATTGAGAGAAGACCCAGGCAAGAAGGGAGCTAGGATACTGCTATTCATTCTCACCATGGGATTTTTATTCCACCACTTCAGGGAAAATGCAACCACAGCAAGTTTACAGAGGCCTGAATGAATCTGAGTTGCAACGGCAACAAAGAAGGCAAAGGGAAAAAAAATATGCACCTTGTAGTGGCCCGGTGCATCTTTCTGCCCTGCTGATTTCTCAGCATTTCTGGCTGAAGAAGGGGAAGCGGCTCCAGACAGCCCATGAAAGGTGGAGTGGCTTCAGCCTGCAGCACGGCAAAGCCCAAGGCCAGGGAGCACACTGTGTGTGCAGCTCTGCTTAATAACCACCCACTCCCAACACAAGGACTGTGCGAGTAGCTCTCTAAGTGACTGTTTATCCAGAGGACAGGTAAGGGGTTTCTAGGAATTGAACTTTACTGGTGATTTGCACGCTGAGCACGAGCACAGCACAGCACATCTGCTTTGTATTGTTGTAATAGCTGCTGCTTGTGGCTATTTGCAAATAAGTGTGTAAGATTTGCTTAATTTCAGGGTAATTGCTTCACAAACCATTCTGTAGTGTGTTTATTATGCCAAGCTAGCAATGGATTCTTTGGGGAATTTATACTGGAAAATGCTGGGCGTTTCCAGGGAGCACAGGTTTTCATTAAATAGAATAGCCATCAAGGAAGTTGGCTATCAATTAGCTAAACAAGTATGATCTCTGAAGCTACCACATTCAAAGAATCCCTCTTCTAGCAAGAAGCAAATACATCATGATGATTTTAATAAAGTCTTAAATATAGAATTCAGTATTAGGACAGGCAAGAAGGTGCTTACTGATTAGACCTCCTACGAGTGGGAGACTGCTTCCAGTTCCCGTCCCCATTATATTTCCTCTTAATGTGTATGCTCTTTTGCTGTGAGGCTATTTTTCATTAAGCTGAAGGGCTATACATGTCTTATGTTCATATCAAGGGAGTTTTAGATTTGAAATCATCCTAATTCACAGCTACTTGGATATTTAAGACAAACTTTGGTGTTTACATAGTCAGAACTGTACTTGGTCTGTGGCAGCGAGTCCAACACCTGCATGTGTGCAGCTCGCTCCCTGTGTGTCTCTAGAACAACACTGTTCAGTGTTTCAGTAGCATAACTTTGTTCTAAAACCTGGGAATGAAATCATCCCATGGCATTAAGGGCATTATTTTTAGATATCTCCTAATATTAATCAACAGTAATGTCATCTACCTTGAAAATCGAGACTGTGCCATATTTCCTGACACCACTGCATTTCCTGGAGTATATATAAGGAGGATTTTGTGCAGAACTGAAAACTATGCATGAAATAGGTTTTCTGAGGGTGAAAAATATTGAAGTTTTCTTAAAATACATTTAGAAACGTTAAGAAGATGGTCTTGCCCATTGTCAAATTAACGCACTCTTTATGCAATGTATTTTATACTTCACTGGTTTGTAATGAATAAGCAGAATTTAAAGTTCACAGGAACATGCCTGAGGCCATAAGCCTTCCATTAAATATCATTCAATTGGTATAATTTGATTTAACATCCTGCACTAACTGAATAGTGTTGGAATATAATAAAATAGTAACTTTGATATTAATTTTTTACCCTATGTGATGTGTAGACAGAAGCTGTCCTCTCTATGGCAAAGTCCTGGGCACTGCTTTTGTTTCCCAGAAAGCTTTTGTAGAAGACTGCTCACCCATATGGCACGTAGATGAAGGAATAACTGTGATGGTCGTGCCTTTCTTACCTCAGAAAGCAACCTGTTGATAATTTCCCCTTCTGTCAATCTGCAGCAAGTTATGTGGTCTCAGTGTGGAGGCTTTCTCTCTGTATTAGGCAAATCAAGAACTGGCACTGCTCGGGCAACGCTGTTACGGGAGTAAGAAACTGGTTCAAAGTCTCAAAGGGCTGGAGGCAATTCCCTCTAAAGTCAGTAGATGGTTTCCCATCGACTACACTGAGAATTAGAACATGTCCTGTGAGACTTATTTAAGAAGCTGCTTGTAAAGTAGGTATATTGCTTCCTAGCATCAGTCAAAATACATCTGCTGCTGTTATAACTACGTTGCTTTGTAAGGTGCTCACAGGGAAACTTGGAAACTGTTTCACTTTATAGGAATGAGCACTACTATTCACTGGTGCTTGTAGTATGCACCTTTGACAAGGAGTAGGAAGGCACTGTGTGTATAATACATCTTGTCTTAGGTACTGCAGTGCTCCTACTGTTTTCATATTTCTCTAGAGGACTGAGCTGTTAATGGGTATCTAAAAGACATACACAACCAAAACCTGGGAAAGCACAGAGAGGTTTCAGTGTGGCTATTATAAAAGCATTGTGTTGTCCTAGGGTGGAGCATATGAAGGTGATGAGATACAGATACTATAAGTAACTAAGATACCTTTTAAACTATGTTCCTTATATTAAGGATGCAAAGCAGGAGAGTTTAAAAGACTTCTACAGCTTTCTTCCATCGGGGTATCTTTTATCAGATGATATTTTTTAGCCTCTTTGTAACTCCTGACACCAGAACACACTTAAACAAGACTCAGGTTACGTGCCCAGAAGATGAGCAAAGCGTTGGCGATTGCTTGCCTTGCCCTTTTTCCTGGGGTGACCTGTAGCTGAGTAGTACAGGCACCTGTGGATCCCGCCTGTTCCCTCTCACATCCACATGAACAGTCAGTGTTGTATGAAATGTGCTGTCAGACAAATGTGAGGCAGACCATAGCCTGCCACTTGGGCCCCCAACTCACAGTTCTGTGGGAAATGCAACCTCAGAACATAATAGACACTATACTTTTATAACAAGATTTGGGCTAAAAGAGCCCTAAACCTCATGGAAGCAGTTCTTGGTTAGATGTCCTCTTCAAAGGACATGCAACAGCACTGACAGTTTCTTCTAAACATTTGTGAATGAAAGTGAATGTGCTCAGACATCCAACTGCATCATGCTTTTGTCAGAAGTGGTAATGTACTAAGGGTTTGGGGTTTGTGTGTCTCTGTCAATGTAAAGTGCTGCTGTTATTGTAACAGCAGTGCAGTTCTTGGCTAGAGCTGTGCAGCTGGCCAGGGACTGCAGGAGCCGTGTCCCAAGGGCAGGTAATGCCGAGAAGCTGGAAAATACAAGAGTCTCTGATACCTGCCTAATGTGAAGGGTAATAGACATCTTAAGATTTAATTAATCTACAGGCCACTCTCATTATTAAAAAATAATTTTGGTTAAGGAAAAGAGGACATCAAACATTCGCAGTCCAGCAGAAAGCTGTCATTGGTCTTGCTATAAAGATCTTGCTTTCAGTGAGTTTGCATCGTGTAGTCATGGAAAATACTGCTTTTAGTTATCTTAAGCAGATCACTTGGCAAGGAGAGCATAGCACTAAAATTCTGTTCTCAACAGGATGGAAAAAACAGATTAAAAACCCAACCTGATGAGATAAGGTAAAAATAGTCTGACACCACCACCATCTCTGAAGGGCTGGATTCACATCTACAGCAGTTTACAGGAACGTGGTCAGAAACACACACGCTCCTTTTCAAAAACAAACACAAAAAAAGCATGAGACCTCCAAGAAGGATGCAAGTGTAAGTGTAATCCTCAATGTAATTTTAAGCAGTGTAGGAATGAAAGAGCAGAGGTGCAAAAATGCAGGTATGCAGCTATGGACACGTGAACTGTTAGCTCTCAGCCCGTGCAAATGCTGCCTCATCCCAGTTGCATTCAGTAGGTAATGGAGGTGGAGCCAGGCTTTGCTGCTGATGCTGCTTGCCTTGCTTTGCTTCAGGGGTGATCACATTTGACCACACATGGATTGTTGTGATAGATGGTTTGCTATTCTAACTTTTATTTGTGGAACTTTTTTTATCCTTTACCCTTGTTCTGACTTGTTGCTTCTGCTAGCAGCACATCACTCCTCTTTCACATCACTTGATAGCGTGCTCTACTGTAGAACCACTATTAGGCAATGTGTGGATTATGCTCTGCTGTACCTCTGGTAATATAAAGCTGGTCTAGAAGAACTGCAGCAAGTATCGGGAAGCACAAGTAGATCTGTAACTAGGGAATGCAGCCTGAAGTGCAGCTCGGCTTTTACCAAAGCTGTAAGCCCTAATGAACCCATGGGAATTTGACATGCAGGTATCAGTGCTAGATACTGAAATACCGTGTCTTTCTAGAGCTTTTGTTGCTTTGATTTTCTTTCCTACGTTTTCAACTAGATCTAGCCACAATTTATCTTCAGCAATACTGAAGTGTGGTTTATAGAGTTTCCTGGTTCAGATGGTTGGCATGCATTGTTTTGTTTGAGGTGGTTTGTTTTGGTTTTGTTTTTTAAATTCAGGTATCCTCTGCTGCCCTGTGTGCAAACGGACCTGCTTTGCAAGGGATGTAGTTGAAAATTTCTGTCTCAAGGACTCTCCCACTGGTAATTCAGCTATGGCAAAGGTAAGTGAAAATCACTAAGCTAGGTGCCTCGTGAGCTGTTGAAAAGCTACCAGATGAACACAGTTTGAAAACAGAACAAACTTCATATGGAACAACAGACTCTGTTACAGTTTGCTTACGCAGCACTGTAATTACTTCGCTCCTGGAGATGGACACACTGCCTTCACGGCCCTTTATGAACTCTATCTGAAGATTGAGTTAGACTCTCTGTACTCAAAATAGAGTCAATTAGAAAATATTGACACTAGTGGTGTAGGACTGGATCTATGACAATCAATATATAAGGAAGATAATTAAACTCTTGGACTCTTCATCTCCTTTCTGCTCTCAACACCAAGTAAACAGAAGCAAAGTATTGGCTAAATCATTGCACCAAGATTACCCACTGGATGCCCTGGGCAATTATAATTTTTTTTTGATTTTCTGTTTTAATGATTAAAAGGGTCATAAGGTGTTTCAGTTTCCCGTTGGGCAATGGATGCAAAAGGTAACTGGAAGGCATAGGTTTACTACCTTGGCCATGTGGTGACACTGTACATAGATGGATTTCACCTCCATTAAATACCCAGTTACCAGGCAGGACTATTCTCACACCTTTTCAGTTGACACCTTGAGTCACAAGGAGGAACAGGGAGAGGTGTGTATTCTGCCCCCTGTATTACCTCAAGTTTTTTCATATGTACTCTTCAAAGAGAAGAAGAAAATTCATAAGATATTGCTGAATCTTTAGAATGTACTTTTTATACTGGGTTTTTTTAACTACCATGACTCACATCATTTACCTTTCAGTGAAAACTGGTGTAGAAAGGAAATTGAATGAGAATATCTAATTTCTTCAAAGACACTAGATTATTTTTCCAAACCTTTAAAAGAAGGTTTTCTTTTCTGTAGCCCCTCAGGAGTCCTAAGAGTAGTTCAGTAAAGGAGATCTCTCACCAGAGCATAGGAGCACCCTAGAGGGACTCGTGAACTTTACTCATACATTTTGGCTTCCTTTTCATTAGCAGTCAAATCAAGTGTCAGTGAAGCTTTCTTACTGTGATCTGTCCACCATCTCACCCAGAAGTGAAGCTATAGTTTCACCAGAAAAAGCACCTGCTCATCTAACTGAGCCACAGTTCAACTGCCATAGTTTTCTTAATCTACCTAGTATGTTCAAATGGGAATCTGTGAAGGCTTGTAACAAAGTGTTTGGAAGCAAAACGTTTCTCAGTGTGTGAGGCAGTGAAGCATAAATGATGGAATGTGCTGTGTACCAACCAGCAGCAGGAGTTTCAAAAATATGCAATTCAGAATCTCTTGCCCAAAAGCCCATTTCCATATCACAAATAATGTAACTCTGGGAACACCCTGTGCTCTGCAACTTAAAAGTAAAGTTAACACAGTAGAATGTCAATATAAGCTCTAGTCAGACTCACAGCTGAATGGGAATGGTCACAGGTAAACCTGTGACTAAGCACTTTTGGTTATTGCAGAGAAGGCAGAGCATGCCTCAGCACTTGATGTGTTCCCCAAGCTGGTCCTTCATGAGTGCATTTTCAATTAGACACCTCTTTTGTGATAACAAACTTTGCTTCCCAGAATACACACCCTTGCATTTGGCTTATATAAGCTGTTTGAGGCTTTTGGGTTTAAATTACATCACTTATCTTTCTGAAAACATCGTTGATAAGCAAATGGCTAAAACAGCAGAATGGCTTGCATAAATACTTCCCTGACTAGACAATTGAACACATCTAAAACTTTGCTTTGCTGTCTTCTTGTCAAGAACCTCCCAACCTCTTTGAAAAAATATTGGGAATGCTTAGAAGCTCTTGAACCATGGGTTAAGATACCAGTTGTGAAATTTCAACCCCACTGATGGGAATGGTAAAATTTAAATTTATTTCAGTAAGTTTTCCTCTTGTGCTGAAGTGAATCAGAACTCGACTCGCTTCCATCTCAGAACTGAACTGAATTGATGATAAGCTGATGGCCAACAGAAAGGACAGTATAGGAAGCAATTTTGCCATCTATTAGTTGCTTGAGCACCCCTGAGTAGTAGCAATATTCAGGAGCTATGTGCAAGTACAGTAGATATATTGTAACCTTGTAGGAAATGTACCAGTTTGATAAACTGGTGGTAAAGATTTTATGCTTTGATGATGGTAAAATTGTATCACTATGGTCACTCAGCCCATTAGTACCTATTTGTGGATATGGTAAATCAAAACGATTAACATTAGGAGTTTTCAAACAAGGTATTTTATGCCTAGTGCAAATCCTTTTAAAAAGAAATATCATTATAGCTGCCTTGAAATGACTCGAGTTCATTCTGGATACCAAAGGTCAAATTACCCCCTTCCTTTATCTGCTGCTTTATTCATTTCCCCTTTAGTGACACTTTCAGACAGCATGGCCTGTATAGCAAAGGGCATTTCTTAAACTGTTGAATCAATGATGATTAATTAAGGTTTCCAGATCTTCTCATGTTCCCATGTCTTATGTTTCCAGTTCACCACATGTGCTATCAGTATCTAAACTGACCTCCTTTCTGCTCAGTTTCTCATTAACAGCATGTGGCTACAGCCGTAGCGTTTCCCAAACTGCCTTACCATTGGCAGGTTTTATGTGTTTTTCTGACAGTTCCACTGTATCAGAGTGGTTCATACAATGCTAAAGCAAACAGAGTAAGCTCTAATTTAGAACAAAGCAGTGTAGATTTGGAGGAGCTCTGGTGAAGTAGCTCCTGTTTATGTTCATATACATGAAAATGGAAGTGGATTCTAGCCTATGGGGTTTTAATTTGTTAATTAATAATTAGTACTGACAGAAGTTAATGAGTGATACTGAAATAATATGGTAAAATGCTTCTGCATAGTGTTGTGATTAGAAAGGATATGGTACTTAGCCCATCAAAAAAGTTTTTTAATCTATGTTTGACTTTTGCATTTCAAATATTTACTTGGAAACCTGGACTATCTTTTCTGAGGTAGAAAATATCTATCTAAATATACATCTATATGTATATAAATATAAACGCTGTACATTCATTTGATATGTTGAAGCAATCAGTGAGTAGTACAACACTAACAGAAAGGGATTGGAAAGCACACCACTCATTTTCAAACTTAACTTTAGCTGAACTCTCCTTAACTAAAATCAGACAAATCTTATTTCATGGTTTCATGGCTTTTTCAGTTCACAAGAAAAAAGTCATTATGATTATTCTGACTTTATGTGTGACATGGTCTCCAGAATTTTTCTGAATAATTCTTGCATCATGTCAGAATTGTGATTGATTGTGCTAGAGCACAGAAAGACAATGAATTTGAAAGCTTCAAATCCTAATTTTACTCTGCTCCCTCTTACATCCATAAACAGACTCAAAATCACTTTAAACTGTATTGGTTTGAGGAAGAAAAATATTAGCTTACCAATCTGAATGATAGTCTGTTAAAGAAAATGGTTTGTATGGGTAATTTGTTATTCTTGTACATAACTGCACTTTTTGTTCTTAGAGCTGCTCCATGTGTAAAGAGAAGAGACCTGCTCACAGTCTCTGCACGAGCTGCAATAAGTGGTTGTGCAGCTCATGTACAGAGGAACACAGACATGGCAAAGAAGCCGGAGACCGCTTCCTGTCTGTATCCCTGAAGGGCTGCACAGGTACTGAAGATGAGCTTGGACGTTTTGTTTCTTCTCATATCAGTTATCTGGTTGAAAAGGGAGCAGTTGCAGCCTCTGTGCCCGACACCAGGCTCTGTGTGACTCAGGAAGATATGTATGTGTCAAGAGATTATGTGATTTTCCTGTAACTTTAGGGCCATTGCCACAACTGTTATTGCACAGTATTTGAAAAAACATTTATATTTGTGTTTCACAGAGACAAGCTTCACAACCTGTTTTTTTTTATGTTTAGATAAATGAGAAAAAAAATTATACAAACCCTGCTTCATATAATCAGGTGGTTCAGGGTCTGGGTCTTTTAGAAAAACATGAAGACTTTCAATAAAATTGTGAGAGTTTGCAAATTTATTTTTTTCTCTGAACTATAATAGTAATCCTTGTCCATGACACCATTGCTTTATACTCCTCAGCATCTGCAGATGAAGGAAGCAAGCTTTCCTTGTTTTGCCCAGTGCACACTCAAGAGCCGCTCAAGCTGTTCTGCGAGAGCTGCGATACCCTTACCTGCCGCAGCTGCCTTCTGACTGAGCATAAGGAACACAGGTACCACACTTGGATTGCTTAACCATGACCTCGTCTAAAAATGCAGCTAATTTAGATTTAAAACTCTTCATCTGCATTTCCTGTGAGCTGAAGCTGCAGGCCAGTCTGAACTGAAAAGCTGCAGCAACCTCCGTGCAGTTGTCTTATGCCCAAGCAGCGTAACATGGCTTGCTTACTGCCCTCACAGAATCACTCACTGCAACCACCAGTGTGCACCTTCCCAATTGTTTTGTCTGCCCAGATACTATGCATGTGTGCATATAGTTCCTGTGATTGTGCTTCAAGGCACAAGTTGAACTCAATACCTAGCATTGTTCAAACCCTTCAGCTGTCACAGAGAACATCTGTAGTAGGAAAGGAGCAGGCAGCCATGTCCTGACAGGTATTAAGGCAACTGGTCCCCTACACTTACCAACTGGTAAGTTGATTACCTGTCAAAGGAAAAAAAAACCCAGGGTGTGAGAATTTCCCCTTGTTTCACAGGTTCAGCCATCTGAATGAAGCCCTGCAAAATCAGAGAGTTATCCTGGAAAATGTCATAACTAAAGTAGAAGAGAAAAAGAGTGGGATTCAGGTTTCTGCTAAACAGATTGAAGACAGGTAATTGCTATGCATTTTTTTCTTTTGTCACGAAAGTGGGTGATCAGTAAAAAGAATGTTTTCATGAAATGTAGGTTAACAAAAGTCAATGCAGATTTTTTTTTTCTTGGAGTGTACAAAATTACAGGAAAATTAGAAATATCTAATTCATATTCAAGTAGTAGTGACAAGTCACGACATGAGACAGCTAACTTCAGACTTAAGAGTTCTTTGTATAATCTGTTTCCAAACTAGAATTTGAAAAGATTAGACATAAAGATTATTTTTAAAGTACCTGATTTCTTCAAAAAACCTCAAAACAAGTTGCAATTCCAGTCATGACTAGTACAAAAATGAAAGTATTTTATTACATGACCTGTATTTCAGCTACTGATTATGCATTTGTCAGCTGTTGGATCTCTTTTCTGCTTTAACTAAATAATTTCAAATACCTTGAAAGAGTAGAAATCAATTTATACTATTTATGCTCTTATACAAAGAGAAAGATTTTTGATTATGACTTTTGCATGTGTTTGTCCACAAAGAAGACTGGTTTTGGCATGAGGGTCAATCAGCATCAGCATGCCACATCCAGATGGTAGTGGTCTATGGCTTAATGTCCAGACGGAGGGCAGTGATGAGTTGTGTCCCCAGGGGTCTGTATAGGGACCAGTGCTGCTGAACTTTATGAGGCTTAACACAGCCAAGTGCAAGGCCCTGCACCTGGGCCAGGGCAAAGTATCAAGACAGGCTGGGGAATGAAGGGATTGAGAACAGCCTTTCAGAGAAGAACTTGAGGTACTGGTGGATGAAACACTGGGTGTGAGCTGGCAGTGTGTGCTCGCAGCCCAGAAAGCCAACCGTATGCTGGGCTGCATCAAAAGCAACGTGGCCAGCAAGGTGAGGGAGGTGATTCTGCCTCTCTGCTCTGCTCTGGTGAGACCCCACCTGGAGAGCATCCAGCTCTGGAGTCCTCAGCACAGGAAAGACATGGACCTGTTGGAGAGGGGCCAGAGGAGGCCACAAAAATGATCAGAGTGACAGAGGGAACCCCTCTGCTAGGGGGGAATGTTGAGGGGGTTGGGGTTGCTCAGCTTGCAGAGGAGAAGGCTCTGGGGGAGACCCTACTGCAGCCTTTCAGTACTTAAGGGAGCCTGTAAGAAAATGGGGACAGACTTTAGCAGGGCCTGTTGGGACAGGTCAAAGGGTGATGGTTTTAAACTGAAAGAGGATGGATTTAGAGTGGAGAGAAGGAAGAAATGTTTTACAGTGAGGGTGCTGAGACACTGGAACAGGTTGCCCAGGGAGGCTGCAGATGCCCCATCCCTGGAATTGCTCAAGGCCAGGCTGGGTAGGGCTCTGAGCAACCTGATCTAGTTAAAGATGTCAGGGATCACTGAGGAGGGGTTGGAATAAATGTCCTTATCAACCCAAACCATTCTATGATTCTGTCTGGAGAGAAGTGTGGGACAACTTGTGGGAAATGGTGCAATTTTCATGGAAGTTAACAAATAACTACTAAGTTCTGAATACATGATGTACCAGTTGGCTCATCCAGGCATGTCTATCTCTTGCCGATAGGTTGCTTGAAGTAAAACATTTATACAAAAAGGTAGAAAATCAAATAAAAATGGCTAAGATGGTTTTGATGAATGAAATCAATAAACGAACAAACATCCTCCTTGAACAACTTGATGTAAGTAAGGCTAATTTCTTTGATATCTTGGAAAAGCAAACTAAATTAAATTTAATTCCAGTGCCAATGGAGGCCATATAGATGGTAACAGTTATTGTCCCTTTGCTTATGCTTTCAAATTTTATTATTTTTTGTGGGTTTTTTGGGGCAGAATTTCGTGGAATTGGTGCTTGACAGACTTTTAGGACGAAGTGGCAAAATGTTTGCTTATCATAAGTTAACCACATTTGCTAAGGAAGATATAGAGAATACAGGTGCACATTTTGAGTACTTAGAAAACAAACTAGCTTCTGGTTTTAATGTTTAATTAGTAGAAGAGCACTGTCAGCACATTTAATATCCTGGTTTTGAAAATGATCCTCTGGTCTACTCACTGTAACAGCCCGCAGTTTTGACTCAATGTCCAGTCAAGTGTAGGTGATTTTATTTTGAAGTGTGCTGAGCACAAAAATTGCTATCAGATCCAGTCAGAATTTCCAGTTCTCAGTTATTCTTGAATAACTTTAGCAGGTATTGCCAAGACAAGGCACTCAGCACCTGCTGGCTACCTTTAAACTTAAATATTTAACTCCAATATAGGTACTCAGCTAAGCAGCTTTCTAAAAAAGAGAAATATAGGTTCTCATTTCAGTATTATTAGCATTAAATAAATTCAGTGTTCATGTGTACTTACAACGTTTCAGTGTTTATCTGAATCATCTATAACCACAGTGGAACTGTGCACACTCTTGAAGTACATGCAGTGCTCTGTTGAGGCGCCTGTAAGGGCCATCCAATGAAATCAGCAGGTGCCGGGTTCAAATCAGACAATGGCATGTAGTTCTTCAAGTGTGGAACTCCCTGATGCAAAACGGTCTGCATAGCTTCAAACTGCAATTAGACCAATTACACCGAGGGTGATAATGTAGCCTCTGTCTTTGTGGTCCCTAACTGATGAGTTGCTGGAGACTGGAAGACTGTTCTGCGGAAATGCTACGTACTTCCCCTTTTCTTGTGTTATTCCCTCTTCTGTTGTGTGTTTGAAGAGACAAGAAGGTGGTCCAGGTGCAAATTTGTGCCAACTTGTACAGCTTTCTGGGGTTACGTTATTGTTAAACCAAGGCCAGAATGACATAGGTTGTTTGCTCCTGGAGAAGTCATTATTCCCAAATTCAGACTTACCTGTTGAATAGGATTGTGTTTCTTTCTATGACTGATCATTTAAAGAGATTGAAAATAAGTGTCCCTGCAAATAATGCGTAATGTAGAGCCAAGGATTATATGCATTATGCTTGTCTGAAGAATGCCAATTATATTCTTCTAATTTGCATTATTAACAGAAAATCACCAGTGAGAGGAAGCAGAAATTGGAGCAACAACTGCAAGGTGTTGTGGTTTTAAGCAGACAGGTTGAACACGTGCAGAACTTCATCAGCTGGGCAGTGTGCAGTAAAAACAGCATCCCTTTTCTCTTCAGTAAAGAACTGGTAAGAGCAATGCTTATTTTCCCAGTAAATTGAAATTGTGCAGTAAATGTGAGAACTGGTTTAGGGATTTAAAGTTTCTCAAATAAAACATTTTCACAATCCTATAATTGTGAATCAAATCATCATCCTTTGATTTGTTACCAGATTGTATTTCAGATCCAGCGCTTGTTAGAGACAAACTGTCACACGGACTTAGGCCCTCCTCTGAAGATCAGATTTACTTGGGATCCCTCCTACTGGACTAAACAACTGTCCAGTCTGGGTAAGAAAATACATTGTTGTTTACTGGGGAAGCAGCCAAAGCTAGACAAGACAGACATAGACAACACAGTACTTTCTCTAAAGAGTTCTTTCCATTTTTGTTTTGACTTCCAGTTTTGTACAACTGCTCATGTTCTGAAGAAAAGCTAGGATAGCTGAAATTAGTTGGTTTCCCCTCCAGTTCTATCAATTCCCCTATTAAAAGACAAGATTATATATAAATATTAACATATAAACATTACCTAGAAATATGCTTTATAAACAGAATCTTTGATGGTGTTAAAATGTAGGAACACAACTACTAGTTTAGCAGAAACACTGCAGGACTAAACAAATAACTTTTAACTGAAATGACTTCAAATGTAGTGTCCCTAGCTCTCAAACAGCTTTGACTTTGCCCAATGTACTTGAAATTATGTCTGTCCCTGCAAAAAATAGCTCTGTACAACACTGTGCCTCTGGCAGTCCTGTAAGGAGTACCCAGTGTGGAATGGAGTATCTGCAGTGGGCCTGGTGCTATCTCCTCTGCCTTACCCAGGGGCAGCTGGGCCCTGTCATGCTCATGCTCCTCAGATCCTTCAGTATGGCCAAGGGTCCTGAGCAGTGCTTGGGACACTTACAGTTAATGGGCACAAAGATAGCTTTACGACACTGGCCGTATAATTATGGTGTTATTTATAGGATGAAGGTGCATACTGTGGCTTTGTTTCCCACCAGCTACAAATCTCCCAGCTGCAGTGGGGTTTTACAGTAAATTCAGTTCAGCGGGCTGATCAATGGCTTAAAAGATTGGTTCTTGTCCCATTTTAAGATATTTAAAAGTAGACGGTAAAACACGATCCAAAGTATTACAGGGAACAATCTCTTGAGTAAAAGCATGGACAGGATCTGTTCATAGGTCACTTCTATTTCCAGCTTTTACGATTCTCACCTACGTAACATCAATCTCTTTTATTTTTGTCACTTTCATGATGGAAGCAGTCTTTCGTAGCTGTGCTTATGGATAAGAAGAAATACTCCTAAAGTAAAAAAATGAAGTATAAGCCATATCCATTAGTTAAAATGAAAGAAGTTGAGGTCAGTTTTTCAAAGCATTTTCTGATAATTCAACCATGAGTTTCACTGACATCAAGGGGGGTTGTTGTGATTTTAAATCACTGAAAAATCTTTAAAAATTTGTCTTGTATGTTGAAGGACTGTTTGGATAGGATATTTGCATATCTTTTTTATTTGAAATGAACACAAGAAAATGGCCATTGTTCAGTTTTTACCGTGTAATTTGTCAAGATCATAGGAGGCAGTAAATTTGCTGGTTTTTTTCTAGGAGGCCTCACTATGGAAGGTGGACACATTTCTCACTCAGATGTGCTCCTCTGTGGAAATGTGCAGGGATTACAGACCTCCTTCATTCATGGGCAGCGTTCACCAGCATCACAGCTGGGGCCTGTGAATAACCAGCCACACCAGTTTCCACCTGCAGTTCAGTGTCCCACACCTGTGTGTTGCTCGCACTGCCTCAGTGGACCTCACCCAAACAAAGCTCAGCCTGCTTACCAAGACATAAACCGCCATCAGAGTTTTAGACCACCTCCCGAACTGCATCAGCAGTGTTTCCCTCTGCAGTACAACATGCAGCAGCAGGACAAAGAGCAAAGGGGTGCACCCCAGCCTGTGAAGCTAACACAGTCTGGGCTGGACCAGCAGTCACGGTCAGAGCCAGAGAACGTGTCTGCGAGGATGGGAAAGCACTTATCACCCCAGCAGCTGCAGCAGACTGCACCCCTGGGTTATGCTGTTGTATCACATGAGGCTCAGCAGGTTCATATGGACCATCCACAGCCATTCCGCACGCAGGCTTCTTTGCAGACGTCAACCGTGCAAGTGCAACTTGGTCATCTCCAGAAGATAAAATCTAACCACCTGCCGCAGCCACCACAGCAGAAGCAGCTGCCACCAGCATCGCCATCATCAGGTCAGAGTGAGAACACCCACAAGCAAGTCATCCAGCAGAGCCTGGACATAATGCACCACCAGTTTGAACTGGAGGAGATGAAGAAGGACCTGGAGCTGCTACTGCAGGCCCAAGGACAGTCCAGCTTGCAGCTGAACCAAGCCAAGCCACCTCAGCACGTTCAACAGACCATAGTAGGTCAAATCAACTACATAGTGAGGCAGCCAGCCCCAGTTCAGCAACAAATCCAAGATGAAGCACAAGTAAGTTCTCTAAAAGCTGTTTCCTATTGTGTTTAGGCAATGTAAGCTCAGAAGAGGGAGACACTTGTGAGACTTCATGTATTTGATTGAACTTTCTGTCTATGTTTATTTTCAGTGGAGGCTTCATGCCTCATGCAGCTTGGGCCAAAATTTTCCCTAAAGTGCTGCATAAAAAGCCTGACAAGGTGGGCAGCAGGTGAGGGAATAAAAGCATCGTGATTTGTCATTTGTGGACAGGTAATGGAGGACTGCAGTAATGTCACTCTCCACTTCAGCTCCTTTTTACTGGAAGCTTAAAGCCCTGAATCCTTGAAAAAGATTCCCTTTTGATTCTGAATGATTTGTGAATCATTTCTGAATGACTCTGCTAGTAACTGCTCTTGCTATTGCATCATGTCCTTTCAGAGTTTCATCAGTATTTATAGTGCTGTTCTGTCAGTCTGGTCAGCTGGGCTAATTTCTCCCCTTTTCCTCTGTTGTTAAGAACCTTGCTTTAGAAAAAGGGTCAATGTTTGGTGCTGAGCATCCAAACTCCAAGGCAGATAAACTGCACAATAAGGTGGCTTTGAAGCTCATTCAAAACAGTGGGGATTGCTGTGGCTTCCCATTGTGTAAATTCTGTGGAGTTCCCACCTTGAATAGCTCTCAGATTGGCTTACTTGTAGGGGCAGATTGCAGGCTTTTGGAATAGCTGTACATTTCAGCAGCTTTATTGCTTGTTTAGTTGGTCTTAATTCATTCATGTTTGCAAGAAAACTTTATTCATTTATCTCTCTGCTTAGGGTTATTTTGAACATCTTCATTGTTTTAGAGTCTTTGCAGTCTGGTCATATTGTTTATGTTGTGTTCATGTAGATTTGTTACCATTTTTCTTTCTGAGAGTTTGAAAACACAAATTTTTGATTGTGGTTTGTAGGTATCTGAGAGTTCCACTGAACTTGATGCCCCGAAGCCAATAATTCCTCTTGACAGAAGTAATAGTGCCTCCATGTCACAGTCACTAGAGGAAGAAGCCAGTGTCAGCAGTCACTCCCCTGAGAGCACATTGCAACAATCAGCTTTCCATCCATCGAGAAAGGTATAAAGAACTTTTAAAACCCCTCCATATTTTAAAGGGAAAACTTGATTTGGTAATATTGAATATGGTATGGCATTGGAATTTGTAATCAGGTTAAAAAAACTAAAATACAGTAAAAGTAAAAGATTTAACTATCAGGACTTGCTCACTACCATACTAGCAGCAGTTACTTTGGGGAAAAAATAGAGATACTTAGATGAAATCAGACCTGAGAACATCCTTCAAAACAGTTACCTGAATTCTTACTGAAGATGTTTTGTCTGAAAGGGTTATAATTCTGTTATATTCTTTCTCCTTGTTCATGTGTAAGCAGAAAAATCATAGATTTCTGCATTTCTAGATTATTTCAGCATAGAGCCATGCTTTGATCCTTCCAACTCTTGGGAGGCCCTAACTGTGAAGACACAGGGTAAATGAAACCAGGAGGTCTCATCTTTAGCAGTAGATCCTGGCTGGCTCTGAATCTCACCCCTGCATCTGGGGCAGAGGAGTTGTCTTTTACCTCCGTGCACAGTTTGCTTAAAACACTCCAAACAGCACTTCATATTCTGGTTGCTCAAGTATATTTGGTACTTCTGTGAGTAACTCATGTTGTGTACCATGTAGAAGCCTTTCGTGGATATTTTTTCTTGGAATTTGTGTGTGTAATATTGTGGAAGAACTTGTATCTCCTTACTAGACCCAAAAAGGAAGTTATTTTATTCTTATTATGTAGCTTGCTAGACCTAACGTGTTTATGATGCAATACCCATTCTGAGAGTTGCTGGAGATCCTGTTGGGAATTGTAGAGACACAGAAAGTTAATGATTCCTGGGGGTCTGGAAGCAGTATGCAAATCAGATTTGGAAGCCACAAAGAAATCTGTAATTGCTAACTTAATCCTGGAGATGTGATGGAATTTCTGGATCAGGCTGTTGGTATCAATATTCTGAGATGATGCCCTTTTACTCTGAACTTTCACATGTGAAAGAAGCACTCCCTTAACCTCTGATGTCAGAGCACAGGACTGAGGAAAGCTATGCAAATTTTCTAGGACAGGGCTACCTTTTCTTTAGGACATGACTGTAAAAACTGAAGATGTGTATTTAAGGCCTGAGCAAGACCATGCACCTTGTAATGCATGCACACCCTTCAAGTTATTGTGAACATGAATGGTGATGCTAGCAGTCTAACTTTCAGAGGGTTTTTCTACATGCATGTTGAAGATGATTTCCTTTGTCTTCTGGACTTGTAAATGAGATTATTCCCAACAGCTCAAGCAAGAAAAGTCAGAAAGAGGAAAGAAAATGCAAGAAGATGTGCAAGAGAAATCAGTGTAGTCTGCGGGGGGGGTGGGGTGGGGAAGGGAACAAGAACTTATTCATTGCTGTACAAGTTGAGAAGACAGCAAGAGGAGGATACTCTGTTAAAAAGAGAAAAAGGACAGTTTTCCAGTGGTGCTGGGAAGCGTATGCTCTTGTGCAGAAGCACAGATGTCTCTGTTTTGTTACTAGTTTCCTGGTTCCTCTGCAAGACAGAAGGACATTCCACAGCTACAGTACCCCATCTTTGCTTGTATTCATCTCTTGCAATGAGCTGTTTGGGATGAAGCCACAATGTACTGGTGCCTCTGGCAATGGCCACTTAGAAATGATGATGGGAAACAACACAATAAGGAAACCATTGAAATATTCTTGATGAATGCTGTTCAAAAATGTGTGACTGCATTTGCTGACAATTAGATTAAATCCTGGCTTAAATGGGAGAAGAACAATGGGATGTGTCTATTCTTTCTCTTCATTCTCATCACAGTTTCATCTGATTAAGTGCTTTCACACTCATCTCCAGACAATTTCTGTATAGGTGTTCATCCATTTACTTTCATATGGCCTGTGTTCAGAACATTTCATTTCTCTCGTATTCTTGGATGGCATGGAAAAAGTGGATGTGGAGAAGCCTAAAATACTGCACTTGGAAAATATGGTAAAGAAAATGTCTAGAGAAACCTTTGGCTACGTGGAGAAGAACTGTATTCTGCTGTTTGGAGAATAATTGATATTGGACTTCTTGACCGTGTGGTACAGTTCTGCTGAACTCTGACAGCCTTCATTGTGCACAGCATTCCTAGTGGAGTGGTAATTCTCTGGCTGCAGAGATTCTTTAAAGAGAAAGTGATGTGGACCAGGACATAGCAAAACATAGAGCTGACTGTTTGGCAATATGTTTACCAAGACCTGTCAAAAAATAAAAGCTTCCATTGGCCCACTACTTTCCTTTATTTCAGAGGGGGCAAGGCCTGATTGCTCATGTAATTAAACATTGATTTTGAAACATGTTTATGACATGCATTTGATACTATTGACTGAAAAACCAGAGGAATTGTCTGCATGTGGGATCATATTTATGTGTGAAGCAACATAAAGCTGCTGCTATTAATAGTTTGGGATCAGAACATTACTCATAAAGAGGGAAACCACAAGTGCCTTTTTCAGATCATGCCAGACAAGTGCTAGTGCAGCTGTTACCCCATGGTGTGAGGCTCTCTATGCTGTGTGAATGCCTTTGAGTTCAAAGAATGCCCCTCCAGGTTATTCTGAGTACTGTTTTCTGTCCCTCAGATTTAAAGCTGGTTATTGGTAAGCAGAAGTAGAGAAGCAAGGATTAAAAACTTCATGCACTTGTAAAATGTCCTCATGTGTTACATTTTACCATCTATCGGGACAAAAATTAACTCTAGTTTCACCAGGCAGACAGAATTTTGGCTCTCCAGTCATATAAAGTAGGGTTTTCTAGCTGGGGTTGATTGATGCCACCACTGTCTTGACGTTCAGAGTAATTCCTGTCTGTGCCCACTGCTCTGTGTGAGTGCGTGTAGTACAGTCACTAAACATGTAACTTCAGTTAATATGTGGGCTTGTTTTCATCTGTTTCACTGTCTTTGGAACATGAGTACTGATGTTTGTCAGCCTTTCTGTCTTCCTGTGTATTCCTCTAGCTATTCTTTCTCTGTGAATTGAATTGTTTTGTGCAGAATAAATGTTTCTATACTTGGACCACTGATCGTTTGCTGTAAGTAAAGTATTGCACCTAGCATAACTTTGGGCATGAGCAGCACTATCTAAGAATGCAACACTTGGATTGAAAACTTTCTGTCTATGTGCAAAATAGATAGAGTTTTCTCCTCACAGTCCTCGGTCGGTATACGTTGCTTATGTAGCTGGGACCTTTGTTTTGGCCTGTGGAGATGTTGTCTCCATGCCTGTCCAGTAAGAACGCCAGCAAGACAGAGGACAAATCTCAGCATAACTTTTGTGATACCTGCACTTTTGTTCTGGGGAATGGAGCCAAGCTCTAGCAGACAGATTTCATACACACTATTGAATTGCTAAGCTGCCGTGGGAAGGATTGTGCACTCAATTAGATCAACTGCTTTCGTGGAAAGGGTTACCAGCCTTCTGCAATGATACAGTCTTCCTGTTCTTTCACCTGCTATGATGTCTCATTATTAATTTGCACACAAGACTTGAAAGGTCATCTATTCTGGAGCAGAGGTGAGAATCATCAGATATTTTGGGGCCGAATTGTGTTTTCAGGAGTAATAAAGGGCATGCAATCTGTGTTTCGCTTCCATGTACCTGTCATTTCTGGCTGTGATGAACAAGATGTCTAAAGGCTGTACATAGCATTTGAAGAATTGTGTTGATTAATGTACATCTATAGCACAAATTTGTAGTTTGAGCCTTAGGTCCTGCTGCAACAGACACAGGTATTGTTTCAGGGCCAGCTGGACACCTTTCCTCCTCAGACTCTGTAAGAGCACCCCTTTAGCTGGGAGCAGGGCCTTTACCTCTGGGAGGAAGGATTCCCTGTCTTGTACAGCTGTTAGGTTGAGTCCTGGGCAGCAGAACACTCCATACCATCTCCACTTCTCCTAAACACCTAACTGGCTTGGCTACTTATGGTTCTGCCTTCTAGGACACTGGTCAGCTGTGAGTAGATTGGACAGTGTTTGTCAAACTCATGTTTGGTTATGTTCCTTAGCAACCTTTGAGGATTTCTCCCCTTGAGCTGTTATTTCACCTTCTACTTATAATAAATATCTGAATATATTGGGCACTGTATCAGTAAATGATTTCTTTTATTAGCAGGTGCTTAGGAAAGGGAGTAAGAAACAGACAAATATAAACCAATCCTTTGAGCATATGCAATCCCAGCTTCTGAAAAGCAGCACTTTCTGAAACGAAGGTTGTACCCAAACAATCGTGTTTTGCAACTCTCCATGGGTCCTTCCTTTGTGAATTTGTCTAAATCTTTTTTTTTGAGTTCTTTTTAATACTGTTGGTCTCCTTGGCATTCTGCAGCAGGAGTTGTGCATTGCATGAGAAGTTCCTCTGTTCACTTAGTTTGTCTGTTGCCTGATAATTTAGTAGAATGACTTCTAGTTCTTGTGCTAGCAAAAGCAGTGAATTATCACTCAGTATTCACCACCTTCATAATATCTGTGTTATATAGGTCATCTTTTTGAAGTTGAAAAGTGACTGCTGGTCTCTAGTGTCTTTTTTTTTTTCCCCAGCAAATCCATTCTATACTTTGGTCTGTTAGATGTTTGGCCATTTTCCTTATATTTTGTGGTTTTGAGAAATCCTTTTTGAGGCAAGCTGACCAGAAATAGTCATCAAGGTGCAAGCACATGGAAATTTTGTATAGTGCTATAATGCTGGGTTTTTTGGTATTCTTTTGCAGTAAGTCCCAACTTCTTAGTTCCAGAGTTCTGCTTGTCTCAAGCACCATGAAGTGCTGAAATGGGGAAATCCTAGAAAATATTCCGTGTCATCCAAAGAGCACTCTGGAGAGCACTGAGAGAGGCTTCTGTTTTATTCCAGTTATTTACAATAATAGCATTTCATGCAAGACTAACACAGTGACAGCTCATGGTGGAACCTTTCGGCCTCTCCTGGGACTTGTGTGTGGATTTCTAGGCTCTGAGATGCCAGTGCTGCTGTTACTACAGCATTATCAGCAAGAACAGTTGACCACAGTCTGCATTCTTGGGTGTTTTGTCCCAACACGTCCTAAGCTTTATTGATAATTCTTCCATCTGAGTGGCAAGTGCTTACCTAACGGTTTGAGGTTTTTTACCTTTAAAAGCATGTGAAATCTGTGGGTTGAATGGCACAGGTTTTATTTTGGTTAATATTGAACTGAGCAAGTTGTGACTACCTGGTGACTGATAGTAATAACAATTTAATACCCAGCCCTAGGACTTCAAATCTGAGCTTGGGACCAGGGTACTTCTGCTGTTGCTAGTTTTTTTGGGGGTTTGTTTTGTTTTTTTAATTACTATTAATTGTAGGGGTATTAGAGGTGAAGGTAATAATGATAACAGTCTGGAATTTAGGGTCCTGTGAATTCCTGAAGTATCAGAGTATTTTGACTTTAAAGACTTGAGCTGCTTACAGCACAAGCACATTCATGCTTAATGCAATTAGGTACGTTTCCCAGAATGTTAATTTAACAAAACCTTTTCCTTTGACCTGGAAAAAAGGATAAATAAAACATGATGCTGCTTGATCCATACAATCTCTTCCTCCTTCCGCTTTAAGCCAGCTCCAGTTTATTTGGACAAAATGTTAAGGAAGACTTGGATTCTCTTTCTGAGGAAAGCGGAAAGGAAATCCTTTGGATTCTATTCTGAATTTGGGAACTACAAATGGGAAGCGTGCGTAGACTGTGTTATCCGTGCTGCTGTGTGTGGTGAGTTAAACAACTGGATTGGAGTAGTACATTTGTTTAACCTCCTAGCATAATGAGCTGCCAGGGGGATTGCTCCACTTAATAGCAGCCGTTCATTACTCTGCAACCATTTGCAGCGGGTTATTTCTCGTATGGAGAAATAGAGAATTGGCGGTTCCCAGTTTTAGCTTGCTTTATCTGTGACACTTAATGTCAACAGCCTTGAGACTTTGCCAAAACAATCCTAACAAATCCCAATCCCAGTGTTTCAAGGTAAGTATTTGCTTCTCAGAATTCTTCTGTATTAGTGCTGCATGTTTACACTGGACCTTTTAAAATGCAACAGTGATCAAAGAAATATTTGAACTGAACAATATGTTTCTATTTTGTTCTCTGAAGGCACTTTGCATGTTCTTTCTTCTTACCTTTCACTACCATGGCTATGAAATTTGTGGTAGAAGGCATTTCGGGGTGGTGATGCTGCTGACATTATATTAGAAGGATCATCAGACCAAAATTAATTATGAGACAATGAGGATTCCATTTATAATGACACAGATGCAATTTGATGTACCAGGCTGTACATTAAAAAGTCAAAAGTTTCAAAATTAACCTACAGCTGAAGCCACCTTCTACCCAAGAGCATAATTAATGCTTGTTGTTGTTCAAAGAGTGCAATGTAAAAGCAATAGAGCTTTTATAAAACAGAGATCAATTCTTTAAAGGCATCCCATTTGCAAAAACTAGCTGAACTGTCAAGGGAAAAGAGAAATTTTTGCTAATGGCAAAAGAAATGATTATTTTAGGGAGTGAATTAATAGGCTATTAATGAGCCTTGTTCCCAGTGCATTGTTCACTTCACACTTGACAGCAGCTCCATGGATCAGAATGGAATGTGTCTGTTCTTAACTGCGAGTTTTAATATTTTGCACTGAAAGATCATAATGTTGCTTCATCATTAAAATAACCACAAAATTAACTTTTGCCCCAAGGGAAAGACAGATGGCAGTTTGATGGCCTCATTATTCTTTTTTTCTTTTTAACAAGAGTAAGGTTTTATATTGGCTTACATAATCCAAAAAGATCTCTGAAGAAACTGATGCTAGCTAGAAGCAGAAAAAGATACAGCCATGTAATGCAATCGAATGTCACCTTTCAGAAAATTTTAGTTATAACAAAGCCTTATGTGTACGTCTGTTCCTTTTTTTTCTGCAGTAGGAGTCGTCCCAGTGACTACTCCCAGTAAGTAAAATTGTCTCGCCAAAGACAGGAGTAATCCTGCTGTTGTCTTAGTGGGGCTAACATTTCTCCTGCAGTGTGTACAGTCACAGACGAATCTTCTCAGGGCCAGCTCTCAACACCCACTAGATGATGGCACACACGCATGTTACACTTGTAACATCATGAAGGAAGATGTGCGTGGTATTAGAAGGTGTGAATAGCCACGAGGTCTCCAGTTAACATGCCATGCAGCTTTGGATGGTGTGCCTACCAGGTGTGTGCCTCAGCATGCCCATTTCCAACGGGGCGCAGCCTTAGGTAGCTCCTATTGACTCAGAAATTTGTGGATGCTTTGTGCTTTTAAGAATCTGGTGAAATAAATACTTAGTTACCTCCCGGGGAATTAATTAGTGCTCATGGTGGACTTTGAAATAAGGGGAAAAGGCAGGGCTGGTTACAGTACATTCAGTTCAAGAACAGATTCTGCTTATTTATTTTATTTTCTGTAAGTGATATGAGAACAATTCACGTGTTTATTTTGTATTCAGAAAAATGCTTGTGATAATAAGAGTGATAGAATGAAAATGTGTACTTGATAGGCCACAGCTGTCACTGCATCAGCAGGAACCTGGCACATGCCAATTACGACGGCAAATGAACATTTTTGATCTTTGTGGACTTCTTTAGGATGTGTGACCATGAGAGCTGGATTCCTCTGACCTACATATGTGATTTGAAACCTGGTATTCTTAGAAGTACTCTAGCAGGCAGCCTACAGGGAAAATTATGCCTGCACCAGTGCATTTCCTCACTTGCAGGGTTCTAGTTTTCAGCTCAAATGTAAGGTAGGAAGATGTGTTTGACTAGTTCCAGCTGGTTCCAAGTTGTTGTTATAGATTGACAGCTTAGATTTCAGGGACATTCGCTTGCCTTAAGAGAAGGAAAATGGCCAAGATCCTGGCTGCAGAGACCCAGTACTCTGGGTGCCTTTGACATGAAAGGACTGTTCAATACAGACTTACCAGGGCGTAGACCTTCTCTAGCACAGCAGAAGAGCTGTCCTCCTTCTATCCCAAATGCAGGCTATTTTGTCTCAATGAATAGAAGTGGTCACTGTTCAGGCAAGGCTCTTACTGTAGCTTTAGGATGTAAAGTTTAGGATGTAGTTTAAGGATGGAAGTTACATCCTTAGGTGGAAATGAATGTCTGTGGTCAGTGTTCTCTTAGCACGTAGGTGATACACATTGCAGGCAGAGGAACTCAAGACTGGCTTCTCTGGCATTATGTAGGATTTACAGGGGCATAACAGACAGCTCAATCTCTGCTACTGTCTTTACTACCATTGGATTAAGATGGACAAAGCTATCAAACTCTGAAATGGAATAACAACTGAGAAAAATACTAATTAATTCTAGGAAATGGGTCCTGTCTCAGATGAGCATCTAAGTCAGAGGCCCCTAGCAGAGAAGTACGTACAACAATGAAATTGAACTCCAATCCAGATTCAATCAACACATTTCTTTTGTCTCGATTTATACTACGAGTGCCACTTTCTGTACTGTAGGCAAATGAAAAGGATTTATTTAGTCAATTATCAAGGATGAATCAGCAATGGACTATGATGAAATAAATGAGAAATTACATATTCAGATGACACAGTCTGCATATTTCTTAAGACTGCTTATATTTGCATTGTGTGGGCACTAGAAGAGTCCTGATTTCAGGATGTAAGTGGATTAAGGAAGTCACCTAGATGGGTGGATTTGCTTTCCTCTGTGTAAGAGTATTCCTGTGGTTTTGCCAGTGACGTCATGAGACCGTAGAAAATGCACGTTGCTAAAACTATTTCAGACTTTGGTAGATATTCCCAGACTCCCTTTCTTTTGAAACTATGCATGTGCATCCTTTCCTCATCAGTACAGGTAGGATGCTTCTGGATTTAGAGTGTGATATTTAAATGGCAAGTGCCTTATATTTTAATGGGGCAGAGTCACTAGCATAAAGCTTTCAGCATTGTTAGTAGCTGCAAAAGTTTCATCTACTTGTGACAGATCTGATTTCTTCTGAATCTTCTTTCTGAATAAAGTAATCTTATGATTTTTGAATAAAATGATAAAATTTCTGATCTGAATCATTTCTTCTGGAATGACTTAGCAGAAGCTAAGGCATTGCTATAAACTCTACAGTTTATACCAAAGATTGATTTAGTACAATATTCTGGGTGCTTAGGTCTCTCATTCGTTGTAGGAAGTTAAAAATCAGGATCCCTTGGACTGATCAAAGGAAGACATTTTTTGTAAATCACAGAAAAGTAACCTTGGTGTCTCCTGTTCCAGTGTTCAGCTGTAATGGTGAAAACTCTAAACCTTTTAGAAATGCTGTAAGATTACAATAGGTACTTTCAAGCTCTCGTGACACAGCTGAAACAAAGTATCTCACCTACTGTAGAAAGAACAAAAGCCCTGTGCTGCTGTAAAGCTAATGTATTGGTTTTTCCTTTCTTCTTTTCCCAGAATTCATCATCTTTAAGCATTGTGGGCTTTTCAAACAGTTTAGAAATGGAATTACCTTCAGCAAGGGTATCTAGCTTGGCTGACCCACAGATGCAAGGTGCAGCTGCTGCAACACTTGGCCCATCCCCGAACGCTCTTTGCGACTGTGATCCTCCATCAGAGTCGGTGCCCAGCTACAGCTTGGCATTGGGCAGAGCTCCAGGTGACCTGAGCCCTGCGGTTGCCACTGGCCTCACACCAGGAGATGCACTCCAGGGCAGCACTAAGTGCAAGGTAGGAATTGCTCAAACTCCTCCCCTGAAAGGGAATCCACTTTCTTTGGTAGCACACATTACTGTTAGTCAGTCAAAGGCAGCTATTTCAGTAAGTGAAGTTTTCCTTATCTGGTATCTGAAGACTGATTACAAGTTATTTGCTTAAGATGGACTGAAAGAAAACTAATAATGAAATTTGATTTTTATGTTTCCCCATGAAGCTGGAAAATGAAGACTTCAATACTGTAGATCATCCTCTGGAAAACAGCTTGGCTATTGCTGGGCAAGATGTAGTTAATGAGTTAACCCTCTCTATGCAAAAAGTGCTGGAAGAACCTATTAATCTTTCAATCAAAAAATCTCAACATTGCTCTTCTTCTGAACTGCTCAGCAACACTTCTTTCCTGCCTGTGAATCCCAGTATGAGACAACTTGGAAACAAAGAAGGTACCAGGCTATTTATTATTTCATTTAGGGTTTTGGTCTGTCCTAGCACCGTGCATTGCAAGCATTGCAAAACAGCATGCTTCTTAATATACTTACATATAAACGTGCTTTTCCAGCAAGCTTCAAATAGTATCAGAGCACTTAATCCGATGGAAATGCATGTTTGATCTCATTTGTGGAGGGAAAACATGGAAATTATATGCCCTGAATTTGTAACATCCTTCATTTATGAACCAGAGACGCATGGGTCTGTGTGAAGTACCTGGAGTATTAGTTCCCTTAGAAGCACTCCTGTTAATGAGGTCTGCAGTTATGGCTATTGAAGAGCTAGTTTGAAGAGTCCAAATTCAATTAAAAAAAAAAAAGCTTCCACCATATAATGTGTCTTCTGCTAAGTCCTTCACATCAGCAGCATAGCAAATTTTTGTTAGGTTAATATATTGCACAGTATGTGCTTTTGCTTGGCTCTGCTATGGAACATTCCTTTCAGCCAAGGCCTGTTTCTTAATGGAGAATTAGACCTTGCTTAACTCTTTTCATGGGCGAATTGCCAGCATCCTTGTGCTACAGTGTAAAACCTCATTCCTGCAACCTCTAAAGTCAATGGGACTATTCATGCAAGCAAGGGATTGCAGGATCAAGCTGTTATCCTGTGACTTATGCCAGTATTTGACTGCTTTTCTCTGTAAAAGATGAATTAATATTTCTATCTCTGTGCTCTTTACATTTTTTTTATTCAGAGATTTCTAATTAGTACAAAGGAGGCCTAGCTCAGTGAGCCAAGGAAATGTATTTGTCTTCTCTTATATGTACTACGCCAATTTGTGACAATTATGCCACAATCATTTGCATGAATTACAAGAATCAGGTGCACCCCTAAGAAGCTGTACCTCAGGCTTACGTGTCTCTGAGATCATCACCTTCATAGTATCTGGTCTGGATCATGTGACACTACACACAAAAAGCAGCCTCACCTACACGAATCTCACTACCAGTAACAGATGCTCTGAATTTCCTATATGCAAAGCACAAGTCCTGTCATGCAAGAGGATGGAAAGCCTGGAGCGTTGAATTCAGTGCTGTTCCCTTCTCACAGTTCCCATCCTGCTCTCTCAGTTTCAGGGCATGCAGTGAGGGGAGACAGGAGATGCAGTCACCGTATGCAGGGTGCACCAGTGAGACAGAGGAGCTCTGTTGCAAAGGCAACCTTATCTCTGCTAGCAGCTCTCAGGGGGACCTGCTGGCTTCAGCAGTGCTGTGCTGCCGAACCCCACTGCTTCTGGTGTGTATCACCAACGGGTCTTCCTTTCCTAAGATCAAATAGAAACACTTCCGCTTAGTTTACAACAAAATACTTCTTATCCTAGCCCCAAGGGATGTGGTAAAAATTGTACAGCATTTCATCATCTTCCCTCTTAGAGCCAGTCTTCTTCTTATCATGGCTTGTGCAAACACCCTCCCCTTCTCTTTCCTAGACTAAACAAATCTGATGGTTTCAGTCTCTCCTCATGGGTCAGGATTGTGATTTGATTTTTTATTTTTTCATTTTTAAACCACCTCATTCCTGCTGCGCTATTCTGAGTTCTCTGCAATTAAGGAGTGCTGCCCACAGCCAAAGGCAGTGCTGCAGCTGAGGCCTCTGGGGTGCCATGCAGAGCCAGAGTATCTACTTCTTGTGTTTTACATTTCTCACTGCTGGTAATACGCTGCAGGATGGCATTTGCCTTTTTTTTGCAGCAGCAGCATTATGTGCTTGACTTGCATGTAGTGAATGGTCCTGATTAACCCTTCTTTCCTTCTACAGAACAGTTCCTTAGTAAGTTGTTTTCCTTTGTGATTCATTAACCTGATCCTTCATAAGCATTGTCAGTCTTGATGTCAAACTAATTCCTACCAAAAGGAGGAGTTACTCTGAAATTTGTCACTGGGCTGGTATTTACGAGGGCAGCCACTGGGGTGGTCAGCTCTACCACATCCCCTATCTCCAAGGTTATTTTGTTACTTTTGTGACTAGCATCAGTCAAGAGCTACCGTTTCTTGCATGCTTGTATATATATAATGGATAGCTTTGAACTTACATGTTACATACGTTGGAGAATAGAATCATACACTGAAGCTTCTTATAGCAAGGAGCAGAAGATTGCTGAGACTTCCTGAGCCTCAGCAATTCAGACCGCAGCAGGGCTTTTTCTCAAGCGAAGGCTGTATAGCAAAGAGGATTATTGATGTTGTTCCATGTATATGGATGAATGTAGCATGGCTGTGTGCATTCCCTGGGAATGTAACCAGTTCAACAAAATACTTTGGGAAGGTTCCTCATACTCAGTACTAAAGCTGTGATTAAAAGCAAAGAGAAAGACAAAGACTGTATCCCAGAATAGAAAATAGCACACACATTTTCTATACATATAGATGAAATGATTCCATAATTCACTTACAGTATCATATTAAACACCAGTCAGAAGCACATGAATATTGAAGTACCTTCTACCCTAATCTGACTCTGATATTATAAATATTTTATTCATTTTCTTATCTTCTGTTCCAGATTTCAATAACTGTGAAAAGGAACATTTTGAAATGGATATGAAAAGCAATCAGAATGTCAGGTAACAGGGTCTTTTTTTTTTTTTTTTTAATACAACAGTACTGGCCATGAAATTTTATGCATATATTTAGAAAATGAACGAGAATGGAGAACTTAAAAAGAATGCAAGATTCCTTACAGGAAAGTTGTAAAGTGTTCTCTTAAAATTTAAACCACCAATTTAAAATAAGTGGTACACTCTTGTATTTTTGTTATTCTGCATAATGCTCCAGAATTAATAAATATTTACAAACTTATCTCACTTGAACAATTAGAACCTGTTTAGCCACAGTTATACTGAAAAAATACAGCGGAACAGGATGAACATTATCTCAACAGTTTTATAAAACTTTGTTTTCAGCTACTGCTGTGATAATATTCTAAAGTAAAGTTGATGATGTGCCATGTTCCTGATTGAAGCCAGCCACACTGAAAAATATCAAGCACGACTTAAACCAGAATGATTAAAACAGAAATATACAGAGCAGGGCAAAGTTTTAGCACAGAAATTAGTAAAGCATTTACACACGTGATTGCGTTCACTTTGCCTAAGGAATCGGCATTTGAAAAAACACCCAGATCTTCAGCATTCAGCCAGCAGTTACAAAGGAAAAGGAGCACAAATAATAGTGCGTGAAAAATGTTGAAGCTGAGTAGTCAGGAAAATGTTGTGGAATAGGACTGAATTTAACCATCTGTCCTGTAGACCTGGCTCTAAGGAGAGGAAGATCCCTTATGTGCGACTGGAACGTCTGAAAATATGTACATCAGCAGCAGGGGAGCTCCCAGTGTTTAAGCTCCAGCCACAGGACAAGGAGCAAGAGTGCAATTTCCTCCTGATAACTGAATGTGGGACCCAGTCTTCAAGTATGTCTATAAAGGTGAGTGGGATTTTCTTCAGGCTTTAACTGCTTTCTGACCTTTATTCCACTGGCCTACGCTCACAGTTTCCGAAAGTTGTTATATGTTAATAAGTCAGTTGATTCATTTCACCCTTGGACACTTCTGTGATGGGTTGAAGTAATTGAGAATGCAGCTTTTAGCTTGCTGCATAGCTCCCTGATACTTCCATTTCTGAGAAGTCTGTCTCTGGGATTGGAAAGCTGTCATGGCTTTGTATTAAAGTCACCAACCTGGCTCATCTGTCTAGTAACAAATATACGATAAATAGTTTAAAACTGACCTAAATTTTGAGTGGTAGGAACTGATCTGATTCCAGAAGCCACAGTCTAACAGATTTTTAAAAGCTTTGTATTCTATTGCTTCATTAGTCTCCAGTGTGAACTTCTTTCCACTGAAGGAAATGGGAATTTCAGGTGGGAACAAAAAAATACTTTTTTTTTTTCTTTATTGCTAAGTTTGCAAATAAGATTGTAAAGCCTCCTACTTCTGTCAACTGTGACATGACATCTGTACAGCTCTCTCACAGTGCTATTGCATTGTGGAATGTGGAGGAAATTACCTGACCAAGGTGCCCTAGCCAGCCAGTGGCAGATGTTGAGTCGATTGTGGGCTTGCTGAATCCCAGTGCTCTCTGCAGTAGTGTTCACTGCAGAGCAACTATTTTGTCTGCAGATGACTACTGCTGTTATACACTTAGATAAGAAAGTGATGGTTGTGTGATGCTAGATTTTTCTTCCTTCCAAGATAAATAAAGATAGTCCACCTGAAGGACTGAAGTCCAAAGAGGATAACTCAAAGGAGAGAAAATTTCTTGTATCCCAAGCCTCAGGAGAGACACAACCTCCTCCTGTAGACTCTGCATCTGTTGATCAGAAGCTCAGCAATGGCACTTCCAACACAAAAAAATCTCCAGTCACACAGGAAGTCAATCCAATCGAAAATGAGGATTTCTGTGCCGTGTGTCTTAATGGAGGAGAACTGTTGTGCTGTGATCACTGCCCCAAGGTCTTCCATCTCTCCTGCCATGTCCCAGCCCTGCTCAGCTTTCCAGTGTGAGTATGTATGACATTTCTCTAATGTGCCCAGGTTCTGCTTGCTGCCTTGGGGCAGAATATATCCCTAGGGATGTATGTGTCAGCCTTACACAAGGGCAAGGATTGCATCTCTCACTTGCCTTTTTTGATCCTTTTCTTGCAAAGCGAAGATCTGTCTTACACACTAGGAAACAGAGGAGTGAGTAAACAAGAGCTGTTTCCAGCCATGTGTGCCCTTTCTGCACTTAGCTGGCTAGTACCACTAAGAAGACTTGATCTTTAAAAGCTTTCTCACAACTTACTGGGGAAAAATAAGACCCTAAGCTCTCATGTAACATCTGTGTTGTAGACATCAGCTCTTCCCTGCGAGAACAGCACGAGGAAAGTGCAATCAGTGAGTTCCTCTTCAGTTTTCTAACCAGTTTTATGGAAAATTTAAATAATTGGGACTTTTCCTTAATATTTTTTTTAAACAATCAATGCAGCTGCACACATTGCTGGTATATGCTTGCAAACACATACCATTTTGGTTTTTTCTTCTTTTCTGTGACAGAAAAAGTGCAATGACTACAATCTCAACTTACTGCTCTTCTAATTAGATTCAAATCTCTTGATGAACATGTAGTACAATGGGCTTCAGATTGCCTGCTATTGTAATTCTTGTTAAGGATGAAATTTATTTCCAAATACAGTGCTTCCTGAGGTCTGTTATTTGACAAGGTTTCTGACAAAATCTGACCCAAGGTTTTGGTTTCTCATTTTGCAGGGGAGAATGGGTGTGCACGCTTTGCCGTAACCCCGTGAAGCCAGAGGTAGAATATGACTGTGAAAACACACGCTACAGCTACAGCTCTAATGCACAATACGGCCTCGATGACTACGACCAGAAGGTGGGAACAACTGTATATTGCACTGTTTAGAAAAGGACATGTCATCTCAGCATGAGGCTTTTCCTTTTCTTTGCACAGATGCTGTTTTGATTCGGTTACAAATGTTTCAGAGAGTAGAGAATATGACAAAAGCATTGTTGGTATTGAGTTCTATCATTCTCTTCTATCTAGGCATTGCCATTCAATTTTTAAATGAAGGACGCGTTACAGAAAGATGAAACAGGCAGATCTGGAATCCCTTTCTCTTCTGAATTGGGGAGTTGCACTAAGCAGCAGAGCAAGCTTCCTCGAGCCAACTTTGCCTGGCTTTCTGCCACAGAACCTTTTTCCTTTAAGACTTGGCACTTTCTCAGACATCTACTTAGGCCAGTTGCAATGGCATTTTTGTGATGAAGACACTTTTTGACTTCCAGTCATAAAGTCTTCCTATGTGCCATTAATCCCCTAGAAGATGACATTTAGGTACTGTTAACACAGCCTGGATGAAAGCTTATCTCTTTACATCCCCATTACGAGTTTCCTCTACCAGATCTCCCACAAAATAATGTCATTTCTTAAAGTCCCTTTGGTACTCAGAAGCAACAAGTTCCAAAGAAATGTCCGATGTGTTTTGCAAAAATGAAGCCTAGAAAAGGCACTGTTCTAGTCTGGGCACCATGCTTGATGACAGCAGCAATGGTACATAGAGCACTGGAGCCCCTAGCAAGGTCTATGAGCACAACCATAGCTCTGCTCTGCTTCAGAAATGTCGTTCCCAGACCTCAGCTACTGTGTCCAGAAAGAACTGGATATAGCTTGACATTGATGAGATCCCTGTTCCTACTGAATTGGGTACAACCAGACGGGAATACTTGGGATCTGGCTCTTGATTAGTGAGGTTTTGTTTAGATAATGAGGTCCATTAGCAGTTCCATTGTTTGTGAGAAAACAAGGCTTATAACACTTCTGTAAGCATTTTTTTTTCATCAGTGTAAAAAAGCAAAGACTACTATTGGCATTTTACAAATTAATGATGATTAAACAGAACAGTTTTCACGGTGCTACCAGCTGTACTACTGATATGTATTTGTATGAACAAATATAAACCATCTCATACATTTTCCATTTAACTGTTTCCAGACTGTTGCTGCTGATTTTTTAGTCAAGAGACAAGAAATAATTCTGGAGTGCCAAAAGGAAATAGTGATAGTGATGAATTCCCAAGAGTTTCCAGGAAAGATACATGCATACAAAAATTTTAACATAATGTTTCATTTCTTGCATTTCTTGACTATCCTCACTTTCAAAACTGCAAAAATGTGAAGAGACAAAACATCCCCTGGGTTAGACTGAAGTGTGACATGTTGCTTCAGAAATGTCTAGACAATGATAGAAATGCACTTGCTGTTTGTATGATTGACTGAGGGCAAGAATGAGACTTACTTGCTTTGAATTAAAATGCATTTCAAATTTGGCTTCTACAGAAGTGTGAAAAGCTGCTGCTTTCCCTGTTCTGCAGTAGTATGAGCCTCCCATTCCATGAACCTGTCAGCCCTCTGGTAAGTACTGCACATGCCCGCGGCAGGCAGAAGGGATCCAAAGAATGCTCTGGCACACCTCACAACTTTCTCCTTTGTCTTCCTGAAATATACTCATTAGCTTTTTTTTTTCTGAACAGTATTGCTTCCTAGGGAAAGGGGGAGTTGTTTCCCCCTTGCAAATGCTTTGAAGGCACCACCTTGGAGGCAAGTAAAGGCTGGCCAGTGTCCTCAGGCCAGATTTAGGTGCCAATTTAAGATGCTGGTTTATGTGAAGATGTAGTCCAAATAACAATATAAAAACATTCCACCTAATAATGGTTGTAATGAACCTATGGAACACATTACCTAAAAAGTAGGATTTGACCCAGAAAGATTAAAGGAGTGACATATCCTTGGTAGCTGGTGCCCATTGAAGAAGACTTTTGTTGAACTTGAAAAAGAGTGGATAGTAGGGCATTTTTAGTCACTCTTGGCAGACTACTTCCCACAGTATCAGCTGCCAGTATCTCAGCACATTATTTTGATAACTGCTTGTGGTAAATGTTAGCTAATTGTCAGTGTTACATATATTATTGATTGTGGTTAAATGATGACATGTATATCTGGAGATAAAGTTTAGAAAGTGCAAATAGCAGAGTAGTCACTGAAATCTGCTATTTTCAAGACCAATCTTGCAAGCAAATATTTTTTTAATCAAACCAAAAAGCACCCAGGAAGATGATGTGCATGTGCAGGCACCAAAAGACTAGAGCTCTATTCCTTGATGCAAGGAATCCTCTGAAGAGGATTCCAAACTTGGATGGAAGTCATTGGTGAGGAAATGTTTTCATTAAAATGGATGTGTACCTGCTTTTTATTCTTACTGCAGGCTCGGCATTATTATCAGATCATCAAAAGGCCAATGGATTTGTCAACCATACGAAACAAGCTGCAAAAAAAGTACAAGTCCCACTATTCTGCACCCGAGGAACTTGTGACTGACGTGCGTCTCATGTTTTGGAACTGCGCGAAGTTCAATTATGTAGGTTGCTAGTATGCATGGATAGGGGATATAACCCAGAGGGTTGCTCTTTCAAGCTGTCACACTTGTTTAACTGTTGGTTCCATTAACCTCAGGTATAGGTTTGGGATAAACAGAAGTATTTATCAGTTTTACTCTTTGGAAATGTTTTAATTCTATTGTTTTTTAATGATAGAAATGAAGATATTTATCTTGAGATACATATGGATCTAAAAACTAAAAAGGGACATCTTGGTGGACAACTCTTTGGAATAATGCTGATTTTGCTGTGAGAAGCCAGTCATAGCCAGCAAAATAGGGAGAATTCAGGTCTATAGAAATTCCTAAGCTACGATGACTGATATTCTTTCTAGGTTACTGCACATCCCTTTTTCTTAGAGGTGCAAAATTGTGTTCCTTTATAGCAGCATCTGGTTTTCACTTATATTGTGAATTCAGGGGACTAATGGGCTGTAGAAAGTGTGCAGCCAACTATGTAGATGTAGCAGACAGAAGACAGACCAGTCATTATGGCAGGGTAGTCCTCTGGTTTTGATCCTTGACGACTTCTGCGTGCAGTAACACTGAATGGTTATTCTCTTCCAGCCAGATTCGGAGGTTGCTGAGGCCGGACGATGCCTAGATGTATTCTTTGAAAGCAAACTGAAGGAGGTTTATCCAGATAGGCATTTCCCTTCAATGCAACAAGAAGACTCTGATTCTGAAGAAGCAGAGAGTCAAAATAGCAAAGTGCCACCTCAGGATTTTCAGTGGCCGTCATACGGACAGGAGAGCATTCAGCCTAAAAGGAGACGGCGCCACGCTGTAAGATTGCAAAAGCAAAAGCATTTGGTTGCTAAGTGGCCACCCTGCTAATTCTGTTTACAGCTACTGATGGGAAGTTTTGACAGGGCTGTGTGGGAAAACTGTCAAGCTGCTGTCACAGAGATATGATCAGTTTACAATTTTATGTCAAGATCCTCTGAGCAGAATTAAGTGTCAGTTGTGTATAAATGTATGAGCATGAACAAATGAAGTCTCTCAGGCCACCCAGTTATCTTCCTAGCAGAACACTCTGTCAAGATTTTTAAAAGACTAAGTCCTCTGGCTATTCACTGTTTGTTTCCTCTGTACACAGGAAAGTGAAAAAACAGTAAGAATGCTGTTTCAGCCAGCTAAAAGCCTTCCTCAGGTATGACCTCCTCAAGACATGAGATTTGCTATGAGGAATCCAGCAGCATAACTGACAGAGTTAAGGTGTGTGGGAGGAAAGCAAAGCACTTGGGCTGTTTATTTATACTCTCCTAATCTGCTGACCCTATGCCTTATTTCTAGATCTTGTGGATAGAGAACGGATCCAAACTGTTTGATTCTGTCAATGTTCAATTGTGTATATGTTTTGGTGATCAGTAATGCTGATTAAAAATGAAACTAACACTCTAATAGTATTTAATACTACAGTACCATCTTATGATCTGTTCAACATGACATGTCTGGTTTATAGAGCACAGGTAACCATGTAATAATCTTGCAACCTCAGTGTTGAATGTTGGCCATGCTTTGTGATAAATACCATGTCTAGTCATAAAAGCCATAATCCTGTAGTCTTAGTGATATTTTTCTGGGAGCTTGACTGCTCAAGGCCTGTGAGATAGTCTAATGTGATTATCTGATTACCTGTTTCTTTTGAAGCAGAGCATTTTATTAAATCATGAAAGAACAAGTGCTAATCCTAGGGCTCTGTGTGTTTCTGGATGTGCTGTTTGCAAGGAACAATGCTTTTGGTATCTAATTCATGCTTGGTAAAGCAGCGTGGGATTTCTCGAGTCTCAAAGGTAGCACTTTATTACAACCCAAGACAGTTGTTTTTCTTTAAAACAGACATTGGAGTTCAGTAAATTAACTTTGAAGTAAATTACATGGTTATAAAAGTGCCTGTAAAATAACATCATATATTCCTGATTTTCTCTTTGCTTATTTCTTGTAGTTGCGATTGTCCGCGGTGCTCGAACATAGGGATACCGTGTATATGTAGAAGCTCAAACAGAATGTAAGGGTGTCTAACCTTTTTTTCCTAAATTCCACAATATGTTGGCAGAACAACACCAAGGGCCAGAAGAGCAATTTTAGAATACACTTGAACATAGGATAGCGTGTAATTGTAAAGCCTGAAGGGTGAGATAGGTAACGAGATGTGTCACCTGCTCAGAGAGTGGTGGTTTGCAAGCTGCTCCCAACCTCTTCCAGAAGCAGGTGAGCCGGGTCTTTGCATGGCCAATACTTTCTTCGTGTGTATGAAAGGCATCTTCCTCCTCAGAGCAATGCCCAGCAGCATAAATCTGGGCTGTGGCATGGCTCTGAGAAAGAAGGGGTGCTGCAGATCTCAAACATAGTGAAAGTTGCTTTTAATTAGCTTCCTGTAAATAAAGATGATATTTTCAGCATAGTTTACATGGACTATTTGGTCTGGTAACCATGTATGTTATTTTAGATAACACTTTACAGTAAATGTTTATATATGAAATATTAAGATGTGAACATTACATTCTAATATATGCGACTTACTGTTTACCATTAGCTTGGTAGTGAGCAAATGTTTTCTTTGAAGAAATGAAAATCTGGATGTAAGGTGACTGGAAAACTGTGAGTTGAAGGCTCAGCCTTTACACTTCCTGTGAATTCCTACGTGTTCGCTTTCTGTCAAACTCCTGTTCTCAAGTGTCTTGGCAGAAGGAAACGAATGCAGGCTTGTAATTAATCACACTTATCTGTGCTACAGGTATCACCTTTTCTCAGTTGGTAATTAATTCCTCCACCAACGACCCGTCTTCTACCATTAATAGCACAAAAATGATACTCTGTCTGGCCTTCATCTAGGAGCAAGGGTATAAATGGGAGAGACTATTGATGATTTCCTCTTTTCTTGGAAGAACAGAATCAACAGCAGCCTGTTTCTACTTCTTAAAGGCTACAAGTTGTTAGCTTTGCCACTAGTTTTGGAGAACACTTGTTTTAATAAAATTTATCCAGAGTGTATTATAATTCTGTAAAAGTAGAACTGTACCAGTTTGTCAGCATATCTAAGATACCCTTTGAATGTGTGCTGGCAGGACCCTATGGCCTCGTAAGTCTAACTTTGTGATTATTTCTCTAAGAAATAATAACAGTTAAAAAAAATACTCAAACTTTCTGTCATTTTGGTAAGCAGAACAAAACCTGTACACCTACGTATGACTTCACATGCTTTCAAACACAAATCTGTGGCTCAACAACTTCACAATACATTGCATGTTGTGAGAACAGCATTAGCCACCTTGGATGTTGCCTTGAAATTGCTGGCTTGTGATGTGCCTGCTGCTGAACACCGTACCACCAGGGCCTGTCACTTCTTGGAGTCTTTCCTCTGTTGAAGTCCAGCTGCAGACTGGTAATGGCACTGACAGGTAGGAAAGGGTTTCTCTTCTGATACCTGACAGCCCATGTGGCCCACTAGAGAAGCGATGCGTAGGTTATGTAGTGATTTTTTCTTCTATCACACAGTCTGTTTCACACTCCAGAACGTATAGGAAAGGAGGCAAGGAGGAACCCCTGAAGCTTTCCACTGGAAGTAAATATAGCAGAAAGAAATGGCCAGAATGTTGTGGAAACTCCAGCGAATGCCCTAGGCGTCTGCAGATGCAACCGAGGGTACAATTTTCCTTTTGTCCTTAGTGATAGGATACATGTAGAATAGGAAAATCCTCTTTGTGTTCCAGCAGTTGGAAAAGAGCTTAATTACACTTTGGTGATAGGTCTGAAGAAATGACAGCTACAAATTTGACTTTCATTCCCCTGCAGGCAATTTCAAAGACATACTTCTTCCAGCAGCATTGCAGCAGAATAGTGTTGGAGTTAGTGCAAGCAGGTGTTTAACAATTCAGACCATCAAATGACTGCATGTTTTTATGTGTAATGTGCTTTGCTAAACAATAAAATACCTGAAAAGTATTTTTACACATCAATCTGAAATTTTTGCTCTGAGTACATGTGCTTTCAAGTAATATATGGATTATGTAATGTCATTTAACTCTTATTAGCTAAGCTGTTAAGTACTGATGGCAAAGCAAAATGGTTACAAAAGCAGCTGTGCTAACACAGGAGAACAGCTTTCTGTTTGTGCTGGAATGTTCAATGTCAAGTTGATATTTTGCCTTTTTGGTTTTCAGTTAGTGTAAGTTTGTGAGAATCAAACATGCCATGAACAAGTAACAGAAAATGTTTGTAGTTTAAATGTATGCATATGTTAAAGTGTCAAGGAACGTACCACTTACTAGTGAGACAAAAACACTACTGCAATGTATTTAATCAAAAGGAATCAGAAAAGATGTTCTAAAATTGAAAATGCTAGAAGCTGAAGCATAATGGAGTAATTTACAAAAAACTGAACAAAAATAGTCTGTTCATAAAAAGTCAGGCAGACACTTAAAGTGCTTCTTTACCATTATTGGTTCCTCCTGGTTTGGTTTACAGGAGTAAAACGCTATCAGCAGCAGCTTTCTGACCTGCAGGCCTGCTGGCTTGAGGGATAAGAAATCCTTTCAGGGTTGCAGCTCTGCCGCTCTTCAGACATAATTAAGAGAGAATTCCTAGACAGAGGTAATATTTTTTTTTTAAATTTATTGTATAAACAGGAAAAATGTAGAAAAACTTGTGAACACATAATTCCTTCTAGTGTGAAACAGAGGCAGTAGACTTCAATTAGATATCATTGAGGAGATCTCAGGGAAACTAAAGATAGCCAGTAGTTGTGGCCTAAGTAGGATGCACATCTTTTGAGGCTGTAGATCAGGAGCAAGAAGGGAGAGATGGAGTGCTTGTTTACCCCACGGTCTACTCCTGTCCTTTAGTAAATGTTNTTAAAGATAGCCAGTAGTTGTGGGCTAAGTAGGATGCACATCGTTTACCCCACTGTGTACTCCTGTCCTTTAGTAAATGTTTATGAAAGTCCGTGTTAGTGTGTAGTTAGGGGGGGTTTCGTGAGATCGTTTAGTAGATTGGGTGAATGAAGTAGATTGGTAGCATTTAGTCTACTAAGTAGGCTTCTGAAGAAGTTTCTGTTAGGATATGTAAAAGTAGGACCCTGGTATTTGGCTGGCTTTGTTGTGAAAAGTGTTTCTTGTGGTGGGAATGCGTCGTACTGTGGAGATGAGAAATCACAGTGTTCAAATCTGTTGTCAGATATCTAACTCTGCTTGCTCCATTTTCATTCCAAGTGTCTGAAAAGAGGTTCTTCAAAGATACTTTTCAGATAACTCTTCCCGCATGGGATGTAATTTGTAACAGGTTCCCTGTAAATTCTATCTCATGGTGTATTTTTGCTGTAGAAAAGTCCGTTGTAGGTTAAGGAGAGAAACCATGGAAGTCTTTTTCCCAAAGCAATTAGGGTAGTGTCTGAAGGTCATGGAGTATTTTACTGCTTTTGGAGAGTGTTTGAGAGGGTTGCCACTTTTATGGAAGTACCAACACCGATTTAGAGCTGTGCTGTGGATATCAGTTTGTGAGCTACTCTTCTCGATTGTGACCACAGTGCCTAGGACAGTGATGTCAGGATGGAAGCATTCCAGGGGCAGTCTGACATTGAGGCAAGGCTTATGAAATTTGTTGTGGAAGTCGGTGAGGGAATTCAGGTTTCTGCTGGAGACGATAGAGACGTCCTTTAGTTACTGTAGGCATTGTGTGGTTGCTGTGCTCCTAGACGCCTGCGCTGAGATGATCTGTCTGCCCGTCATTCCAACATTCCTCCCTTACCTGATACACTTAATTGCTTGCCACACTAGAATGACTTTCTGGCAGTGTTTCTCGTTAAGAGTCATAAGTTCACTTTAGATGGAAAAAAAATAAAATAATTATTTTTATACACTGACACTTGGGCAATAAATGAATGAATACTTGAATATTTTCCCTTGATTGCTTATTAGCCTTCTCTTGCTTCTGATGAAGTTAGTAAGAACAGGAATGGTTCTTAAATCTCTTATAAATTCAGTACTTGCTCATTATTCCATGATATATTGCTCTAGGAAAATGTGTTGGTGCTATTAATTTTTTTACAGTTAGTTTAGAGTTATGTGGTACAGGTGTGAGAGAAAAAGGGAAGTTCTGAGATGCCTTATGGGAAATTTTCAGTGAAAACACTGTAAAATATTCAAATCAGAGCTAATGTTTGGGTTGTACCTCTGAAACGGTGAGATTTGCTCTGGTGGATAGATGTTACAGACTTAGCTGCTTGCCAGGTCCTGTGCCGACTGCCTACACCAGGCTGCACTTCTGGGTGAATGAAGAAACACAGCCCTCTAATAATGTGTCAAATGCTGAATTATGCTCTTAGAAACTCATAGAACTCAACCTGTTTCTGTATTTGGGCCAGCAAATGTCAGCATAGAGCTATCATGAAAAAGCAGCAGAACAAAGGACATGGGAAGTAAAGCAGATAAACTGTTGTAGGAAAGGCAGGGTATTGCAGCACTGGGATGGTTCATGGGAAAAAGCCTTAATCTCTAATAATGAAAATATTAATAGGATGGGAAGATAGCTGTATGACCAGCACACTCTGCAAAAGAGCTCTGTACATCACAGAAAGGAACCCAAAACCCTACAGGAGATTTTATTCTGTGGTATAAATAAAGAATGAGGTAGAGCTAAGATAAGGTGAAAATCAATTCAAAATTCATCCTTTACATCCTACCCAAACTCCGTGCTGCATCTTACACATAATAGTAAATACTCCAGGCATCTGCAGTGCAGTGTATTAACTCACGCTGGTGGCCTTCAGTTTCAGTCAAAACTGGACACTCCTCTGTTTCTTTTTCATCATGGTCTCCGAGGGCTCTCGAAACATTGGTGAACCACCTCTCATCCATGTTCGTGATGTGCTGACAAATGTTCCCATTTCTAACTGTGAGAAATGAAAGTCTCCATCTCGTAAAGNGTTTAGAAACTGAATATAGCCCTCGGACCTGGCTGCAGGACTTCAGCGGAAGTCTTGTGAGACATTTCAGGTTGGGGATGTGCAGCTGCACCCATACCTTAGGGAGAAGGAGATTTGGCCCTGGCAGCGGTGCATGAAGATAGCATCTCCAGTCCTGGAGCAGTGCTGAGGATCACGAAAACCTTTTACCTAAGGGACATTTTGTCCAGTGAAGGGAAATGGGGCAATGCTCAATCCACTGCTCCAAACCTACCCCTGCCTTGCAGCACAGGAGCAGTTGCAGTGGCCCGGGCAATGCAGATACTGCAATAAGTCTCTAGCTGAGTGACATGATCTCAGGAATGTTCCAAACAGGATGGATTTTCTCCAGAGAATGAACCTCACAAAGGCTCTGCAGAAGTAATATTCCATACGATTCGTGAGCAATGAAAGTCTCCATCTCGTAAAGACCACAACACTCTCTGCAGGGCCAGCATCACTGATAGCCATGAGTTTGCTGGACAAGGAAATCAAAGCAATGATCTTTGGAGGTGACAATCTTGCTGCTTGGTCACAGCTCTTGCATCATGTTCCAAGCTCTTCCCAGACTGCCAGTGCTGAGCTGTGTTGCATTGGGTTGCATCATGCCAGCCTGAGCCCTGTGCTCCCTCTAATCCCGGGGGCAGGGGTGACGCAGGCTGCTGCGGGCACGTGCTGGAGGGGTGGGAACACCCTGGAGACATTCAGCCCCTGAGCTGGGAGAAGTGTCGCTCCAGCACACTGGATGGATGTAGCAGAAGGATATGTAATGGAAGAATATATAATTTCCCTCCTTTCAGTGGTCCCGCTCAGGAAATACTATAAATGACTGAGTACAACCACAGGACTCAGCCTTCTTACTCCTCTGGCTAGAGGAAGATACCCACAGAATTAGTCTGATTCTGCATTTTTTGGTTTTTACTGCTTCCAAATAATGTATATTCACTTTACAAATAAATTTAATTGATTGCCTCATGTCTTCCCAACTGCCAGTCCTATAACGCCCTTCTCATTTTGAGTTAAGTTCTCCTGCATTATTAATTCAACAGTTTGTAATTAAATGATTAGCTAATCAAATGGTTCCCTCAAGAGTACCTGTGTAAATGCACTGAAGACTGATTGATTTAACTGAGGTCACTGGGAGATAGTTTAGCCTTCAAGCTCACCGTTAGGAAGGAGGAGAAACAAAGAGGAACAGCTCTCATGAGGAACAGGGGGTAGGAGGACTGTGTCTTTTAATCTTGAACATGTTTTTTTTCTAATTCCTGCAGGGGGAAAAAAAAAAAGTTTCTGGAGCCAGAGGTCCAAAATCACATGGAATTTTGTGTTCATATTACTTCAAGTGCCAAAATTACAGTTCAAATTTTAAAATGCATCATTATAATTAGCTGGTTTTTCCTTTGTGTGGCATCATATGGGAGCAAAAGGAGAGCTCCTTTAAAGGAATTAAAGGTGAGTAAATGCAGAAGGGCAACACCATGGGGGTGGCATTGAAGTTATTAGTACTTGCTACTGCTGGTTTTCTTAGAGAAGTTCTAGATCTGATTGTCTCCACTGATTTGAGCAAAACTTCTACAGCTTGTATGGAAAGATAAAATGCTTACACAGTTGTGAAGGGGTGAGAGTAGATGAAGATAACTTTTTTATTTCTCCCTCAGTTTGCTTTTGCAACCAAATGGGTGTTTTTTCAGCTGTCTCAAAAGCATTTCAGTACTGGTCGCTTCCAGAGGTCGTGCCACAGCCTAGACAGGTCAGTAAACTTCAGTGTGCAGCAAAGCTCGCGTTTCCCCAGTATCCCCTTAAGACCAAACGCCACAGGAAGGCAGCCAGACTCCTCTCCGCTGTGGTAAAGCAACGTAAAGGGTTTGCTAGGCTGGCTGGAGGGCAGCGAGCAGAGCTGGCACTTCTGAAACAAGGCAGCTGGCTCCCTCTGCTGCTTTGCAGTGTGATTTTAGATGGTTTAAGCACTCCTCTTTCAGGAGGTTCCAGAACCGCTGTACCTTCTGGGTTTAATAGTTTCTTCCCCTCTGAAGCTGTATGCTCCCCTTTAGCTTAAAACCTGTATAGAGCTTTACAAAGATCAACAGGTATATTTGTAACCGAGAATCAAACTGTAGTGGGGCAGCTGAGTATAAGCATTTTGGGGAAGAGCTCCATAAACCATATTCACACCCCTCTGTTTCCCGTAAGTATCCGGTAGAAAACAGTGCTTATGGATCTCTTGATAGCTCTCTCTCTCAATTGGGTATTAGGGGGAGAGAGGAAAAATATTTTCCCTCTTTATTTTCTTTCTAGAAAAGGATAGTGCTTAAATTCAACCCTCTCAGAAAACCAAGCTGAAAGTGTTTGTCAAAATAATGGAACTGATCTGAGACATTATGAAGAAAAAAAATAGACTAAGAGAACTTGTCTGTTTGTGGGGCTTTTCCCACCTCGTGGCAGTCATTGTAAGGACACTAGTGTTAGAATGTTTGGTACTGCACGCTTGTAAAAGGGGTCGCCTGTGAGAATTTGACAGTCGGGGTGCAACCACGTTCCCCGAACCCAAGCTCCTCATGCCTTCTGAAATGTTCTCGTCTACCGCATCGCTTGGGGGTTGCCGTGGAGCCGCAGTGATTTCTGAGCTCATCCGAAGGTACTTGAGACGCTCCACGACCAGATGAAGACGACACGCTCTGTCTGTCCCGCAGGCACCCGTGGGCGTCCTTGGCGAAGTAACGCTGCGCTGCGTCCCGACGCGTGCCTTTCTCCCCGCACCGCTGCCCGGGCGCGCCAGCCGCCACCCGNTCGCTAAGGAGGTGGGAAAATTCATCTCAAAGGTGCGGGACGAGATCTTTACCTTTTCTTCGTGTGCTGCAAATATTTGCCCCTTGCTATGACACTCCCCGCACACCCCAACGAACCCGCGTTGGGAAATGAATGCAAATGGGGCACTTTACAAGATCTGAGAAGTCAAGTGTCTAAAAAAAATTAGTTAAGCGTTTCCTGCTGTGTGTCTCTGTCTGAGTAATGCTTCCCGAATTTCAGCCGTTGTCAGTGACACCGCAGCCCTTAATGTCACATTGTCACTGCTATGGCAATTAGCTAACGCTGCTTGACAAGCTTATTATGCTCTCCTGTGAAAGAGGTAAAATTTCGTTGCATCTGTACACGGGCTCTTACTAGAATCATGCTCCTCTATATTAAATGACATCATTTTACATCTCTGGTAATTTCTCTGTGCTGCTCTTGGTGTGGCGGGGTGGGGTTGGCTGGTGCAGAAAAATAACTTTCTGCAGGCCCTGAGGAGAGGAGCGGGTACAGTCACACATCACAAGATAAATATTTACATAGACAGCAAGGATATCTAAAGCCATATCTAAAGCTTTCCCATGGACTTTCTGTTAGTACACAGTTATGCCGGGATCTGTTCAAAGCACAGCTAAGTAGCACAGAGGAGTGGGAGCTTCCTAAAATTCTTCTTTCAGATAAAGAAGTTTAGATGTCACATGTCAAATGTAATCTGACCTCGGGGGTTTCAACTTAGTCTTTAACAGGCATTTTTCACCCTTGAAAAAAATGTTTGGCCTTTGAAACAATGACTCCTTTCAAGAACTTCAGCTTAATATTATGATGTGAAGATCAAGTTGGTCTTGTACTAAGAGGAGCACACAAGAGCTTTCGCAGTGGTGCTTTTCTTCATATGTGGCTTTTACTTGTAGTTAAAATTTTGAACTAAAAAATGAAATGTAGTATGAGAAAGCACTGTTTTCTGTGTGAGGCTTTGATGTGTTCTGTCTTTTAGCCTCACTGATGTTGTTGTATTGTCTTAATACTGAAGGCTTATTCTCTTATTAACTGATGCCCTTTATTGACAGGACTATTTACTTTTGTTGGTCTTGAGTTTCCTGGCAAGGTACACAGACAATTTTAACTTCAACCTTCGGTGGAAGAAACACAAAGACAATTCAGTGTGTCTCCTCTGGACAGGCTATCGATGGAATAAACAAATGATGGACCTGTATGAGACTGTGAACAAGCCAGGTCAGCTCAACCCAGACACAATGAAGGTAAACTATAGCACAGACAGGCTGGGACCAGGTTGCAGAAGGACTGGAAAAGGTTATGTTACTAACCTCTCCGATCTGAATAGAGGAATTATGTCTGGTCATAAAAAGAGTCTGCACATTGTTTGTGCACAGTCACTTCAGAAGAGCAATCCTGCTCTAACTGACCCAAAAAGGCCGTTAGCCAGTCAGACAGCTGGCCAGGGACAATGGGGCAAACTCCCCTGAAAACAGCCCTGCACTAGATTAGGTTACATATTTTTGTTACTGTGCACCCTGTGTGAAGACCTCTTGCTCTTACTGCAGCTGACTGTTGGGTGGCTGTGAGAGCTGGCTCTTGGCCTGCTTTCCTGGGGGGCAAGCGGGCCAGCAATAATGCACTTGTTTGGCAACTGTGGATGGGAACATGAATCTGCAATGTAGGTATCTTGGAGGAGCCTGAGTAGCTCTTGATTCACAAGTCACAGTGGTCAAACAAGCAATTTTTCTTCTGTAGCTGGCACATTGTGTATGACCTCTTCTTTCTCGGATGTACCTAAGTCACTCATTGTCACCTTGGGCTCTGCTTGCTATGATGCTTTTTTTTCTTGGTCTGAAACTGAAGTAATCTGGAGAGGATGCCTGAAAGAACAAGAGAAACAGATGACTTAAGAGTTTGGGAAGAGCCCTATTACTTAAGGAGAGTAAATACTGAGGAATTCATATACACTTATAATCCATTCCTTTTCTTTTATGTTTTTGTTGAGTTTTTTTGTTTGGTGGTGGTGGTTGTTGTTGTGGTTTTGTTTTTTGTGAGGATTGTCACCCCAAGGCTCACTCCAAGCAAGGAAAAATTCAACACCCTTAAAGAAAGGACAGTACATGTGCTCAAATTTTAGTAGGAATGTCATTAAATTGCACCCAAAGCAGGGAAAACTCCAGTGTGACAGTAAATTATGACAGGAGCCAATTTAAATTGGTTTCAGATTATTCCAAGGCTGACATATACATACCTATGTCTTTATGTCCAGGAAATTAATAATCTTTCTTTGGGAAAAAATAGTGACAACTACACTGGCATACAAGGATTGCATAATAACTTACCTGGATTATCTGATCCATCCATTATCTCAGTCCTTAAAACCTCAGTTACCAAATGGGTAGGTAACTGAGATCTAATATTAAACTCTGGCAATGTGGCTGATCTATTGGAACGATACTGTTTTCAAAGGCCTGTTTAATATGGTGATACCAAGAGGTGCAAAAAGTGGGTTTAACCCTGGCTTTTAAAATTCCTTCTTTTTAAGACCAATTCTTACCGGAGTAAACTGGTGGAGTCAGTACTGGTTTTGGTAGGAGATTCCAGACTCTTAACAACGTACCAGAAATCAAGGCAAGGTAAAAACAGCAGACACCTCAAACCCCTCACTTACTCCATCAGTCTGACTAGCACCCAGATACCTTTTGAGATTATACACCTGCTTAAGTCCAGTAAGTTAACAGAGTACTTCTCCTTTTTTGCTGTAGCTGTTTAGAAATCTCCTTTGCTTTGACCCTTTATTTTTTCCTGTGTTCAGCTAAGACAGTCAAGTTTTAGAACAGCATACTGCCCATGCTGAGGCTACCTCACTGAAACCATGGGCAAGCACTGCTTCACAATGCAGAAATGATTTTTTTTCCCTCTGGCAGCCTTATAATACCGTGTTTGTTTTCCTGCCCTCTGAAACATGAGCAGGGGCACATGGCAGTTTCCTGGGTCGATGCAGATCTTCATCACGTACCACAACAGGAGAGGCCACTGGGGTGAGCCACTTCCACTCGCACGAGCTGGAGCAGCATACCCTGAGGTACTTGAGGGAAACTGCAGCAACTTAAGATTCATATTTCATAATGTCTAATGAGCAGAATAAAAGCACTTTTTAAAATAGAACCTTTTTCCTTTTTTTTTAATGCAAAATCAAATACATTTCTATCAGGTACTTCAGACATTTAAATCTATGGAAATGAAATGACAATATTTTTGGCATGAAAAGAATATTGGAAAATTCAGAAAAGAAAAATGTATAGTTACTGCTTGAATGTAGCTTTTAATGTTCCAGTCCCTAGAGGTGCTGTCTCCTGAGGGGGGAGCGGGCTGCAAGCGTAAGCGTTGCTATGACATTGTGCACCCACCGGCTTTGTTGTCTCTCCAATGGTGAGTAACTTTGCAGAAACAAGTGCAATTAGTTGAAGTATGCTTATATGTGATGTTCTTAGCAAATGTCATCATTTAAGAACGGTGTATGTATACTAGAAATATCAATATTTAAGAATAGTGGGTTTTTTCCTGTGATAAACCTATCTGGGTCCGAGTTAACCTGATGCCAAGGATTAAACTCTTGGTTACAGGCAGGCCAAACACTGATAACACTGTTCATCTTCTCCCACAGAATGTTATGAACAGACCAGATTTTATGAATAAAAACCACTGGGCCTGGATTCACCTGAAGGACATGGCTACTCTGGCTACCAAAGACCAACCTGAAAGTTACAGTGATGCACAGAACACGCCAGTGGGTCAGAGCAAGGTGAGCTTCAACAAACAAAACAAAGCTTCTACATGAAGAATGCCAGGGCTTTTTAGGATCAGGATCTACACACAATTATAAAGTAGATTTGAGCTAGGAATTTGGATGTTTACCCTCCAATATAATTGGGACATAGATACATTATTGGGAAGGAGGAACATAGTAGCAGTACAGTTGGCTTCCATTGTTCCTCAGAAGTAAGGTACTCTTCCTAATACATGTTGTTCCCAGAGACATGGAAGATGTGGGGATTTGTGTTGGTACATCTGCCTTCCTTAGACCCTAGTAGCCATTAATTTATTTCATGTTCAGTAGGGCTTAGAAAATGCTCAGGGTGTTGAAAATACTAGGTGGTTTAGAAAGAACCAGGTAAAAGGAAGTCAAATCATTAGGTGCAGGTAGGTTACCGGTAGATTACCAGGGCTTGATTGCTTTCCAGGAGGACACACAAGCTATCTATTTCCACACATCTCTCCACAGTCTCTTTCTCTGAATCATTTGGGAAGCTTCCTTATCTGTGCCTTGCTCGGTACGGGGGATGCCATCTGCATATTATTGTAAATTAGAGGATTCATCCATCTACTACCTTAGATGGGGATGGCTTTCCTGCAGGAATTTGTTACAGTGTATAAATTTAATTCTCATATCCCTTCTGGAATATTGAACAAAACTCATGCAATGACTGCAGGGTTTGAAAGCAGAAGGGGCAGTAAACTGATATAATTAATCATTGTGTCATTGCTACAGAATAATGGACTAATTCTCTTCCTAATTTCCAGTTACTTATCATTTTAAATCTCACAGGGAAAGCAGCACTGTAGAGAAAGCAACAAGGAACAACCAATTAAAAAAAAAAGTGGTTTGTTTCATCATCTTAAGCAAGTGTAACACAATGGAAGAAACTGGCTGTGATTTATTAGTTGCATTTGTTCTTTGAGTTTTCTCATAGTTAGATATTTCATTGAACTGCTTCACATGGAAATAATAATGAATTTCCTCCTATTGACATGTTTTCTGCATCAGATTTGTGTTGTTAAAAACTACACAAGTACACAGAATAATTAGCTTGAGTCAACAGGAACAAAACAAGCCATCTAAAACTCTTAGCTAACAATTTCTTTTTTTAACATCAACTGTGAAAAACTTTAAAATTCCTTCAATTACAAAAATTCAGTTGTAACGTGACCCTCTATCCTAAGTACTTCTGGTTTACTTACAAGAGTGGTTTGAATGTTTGTTTTACAATGTTCTGTTTCTCTGCCATTACAGGTTGGTGAGTACATTCTTTACCAGCTGATCCTTTAAAATGTACCTATGACCTGTTTCTAGTTTTTCAAGACTGTGGACTCTACTAAATCTTTCCAGATTCAGGTCTAGACCAGCACAACAAAGATGACTAATACCTCTGATATTTCCCACTGGGACTAGAGTTGGGCTGCTTTTAGAGAGATTCAGGCCTTTTCTGATAGAGGTGAGGGGAGAAAAGAAGGTGAAAGAGAATGAATGGGAATGCAGCACTAGGAAAAACTGCTTCAGAGGTATCTAAGGAAGGACCTGGGGAAAAAAGTGTCCCTGAAAAGACTGTCTGGAGCCTGTGCAGATGCAGCCGAGTACCAGATGAGAAGGAAAGGCAGGGTGGGAATGCAGGAGGTGCTTGATGGGAATAGAGAAGCAAGTTTTGGCACGTGTGAGATAAGACTCCATGGGATGAGTAGGACTGGAGGAAAGAGAGCCACTAATATCTGACAGGAGTGAATAGAGGAGGAAGATAAATTGGTAGTTCCTGTTACTGTACAGAGTTCAGCATCATTTCTGTCAGCAAGCTGGGAAGCATCTAAAGGCTGAGCTTTCAAGTAAAAATTCTCATTAAGTAGAGGCCTAGTAACCCCATCTGAAAGGTTAGGAAAAAAACAGCAAACAAGGCAGCATTTTTTCCACTATTTTTCATATAAGTCCATCTAATTGAACTGAACCTAGAGGATGTACTGGAAGAACTTTAGTCACTGCTGAACCCAAATGAGAACCTAACTGAATAATTAACATATTTAACCCTCTGCTGAAAGGTAATAAAGTCAATACCAGTTTTAGGCAATACAGTATTCTGCATTCCCCACTTTAATCCCACTTCTCACTTACCCTGCCCAGATTCTTTGCAGCCTCATGCTTTGGATCAGGTGGTGCTATAGGTTGTAGAAGACCTTTAGGTGGATGAGTTGGAGAAACTTGGTAGGTTTTGGACTGAGAGAACGACCTACCTGTCTGTCAAGATGCAATGGAGAGTGCTGCTTCAGGTTCTGGGGCCCTGCTAAGCCAGCTGCCCTCTGTGCCTAATCGTCACAAGAGCACTGCTGGGACAAGCCATTTGGAAGAAAAAGTAACAGGAATTGTGTGGGTTTTCATCTGGAACAGACACATATTCAAGAAAATGCTGGGAAATTCATCTAGAATTTGCCAAGCAACAATTCATGCCCCTTATGTTCTTAGTAAACTTAAATGCCGTACAAGCTTTTTGAGTTTGATTTTTATTTTACTCTGTCTGGAGAACACGGTGTCAAGTGCCCATTTGATATTTTAAGAATAGTCTTAAAGACTTGAATACTCTTTGATCCTGATGTTGTCTTGAAGGTAGTTCAAAGTTATAAGGAGTTATGCATGCTGTATCTTAATGAAATGCTTGTCTGAAATTGTACTGATAGCCTGCTGTGAAAAAATCAATTTGCCATCAGCAAACTGAATGTACTTGATGCTCAATTTGGTTCACCCAACTATTTTACGTTCCTTCCCTATAGTAAAACAAAAGGGTCCTGAGAATTAATTACAGTGTTAGCATCTGCTCATGGCAGCTTTGCTGATACAGAGTAAGATAGTGAAGGCGGGAGTGAGATGCAGTGTGAATTTTATCCCCCTACCATTCTTTATGCAAATATATTTTAAAGGACAGGCCTCTCTGTTGATTCCTGTACATACTTTTTCTTTTTGCAGTAGAGTACCTAATTGTGTCTAAAATCATCAAATACTGATCACTTCTAAGTGCTTTCTGTTACGTCACTCTTTTCATGGTTCATTTTTCTATAAATACTGCTGACTGTGGAGTGGATTATTGTTTATCTCAATACTGGTGATAACATTTCTTCCTTCAAATAAATTCTAAACTTTGGGAGGATCAGCAGATGAATGAGAAATTTGCTGAGATTACAGGTTCCCAAGATTCCTGATCCTGAATCTCCTATTAGTGTAATTCCAACCTGCTGTGCCAAGTACACTGTGTAGCAACCTGAAATGCTGGACAAGTGTACTTTTCTGTGGTGCAAAATCTCCTTTGATGGTGTAGTCTTTTTTAACATTGCAAAATGTTGGTGTGCTAACATACCAATCTAAACGGAGGTTTTATTGTGCTGAACACAGCCTGAGATGCAGCACAAGCCTGCAAAACATTGGTAATTTCAGGATTTTCTATTTTAATGCATATTCAGGTAAATAAATCTCCCTCACTTGAGCTAGGTGGAGGATCAGGTCCTGTACTTTTTGTCCAGGCTGCTTCTTTTTGTTGAAACATCACAAGGTATAAATTACCTTTCTCAGAATGCCCAAGAAAACAGGACCTCTCAAACCCCAGAGACTGTAATTGTTTGTAAATTCTCTATCAAGTGGGATCTGAAATGCGTTCATCCATATCACTGTATTTTGGAGAGGATCATCTCTGATTTCTGTGGGAGAGTGCCTGAAATTTTGTCTTGTCATGAACGTTTGTAATGCCAGTAACGTTGGTAGGGTCAGTCCTGTTTGCATTGGAGAACCCATTTCTCTTTATAGAATTATAATAACCCCCCCACGTTTGGTTGAAATGAGAACCTGGTCATTGTCTTCAGTAATTTGAAAGAGGAAAATTATGACCAGAACTAGTGGGAATTTAAAATGTTATTAATATTTATTGGTTCCTATTTTCTGACAAGCTGCAAGCACAAACAGGATAATTGTGTTTGCAAGTCTGAAGGTGTAATGGATCCTCCAAGCCTTCCGAAAATGTGCGTGGCCCATTAGCTGCCTGTGGGTTTTGAATGCTAAGTCATTAGCCAAAGCATTCATTAGATGAAGCTTTTTCTTCTGAAGACATTTGAATACTCTTTATGATATCATTTGTTAATTTTATTCTTTTTCTATATATATACAACATCATCATTAATGCTTCATCTTTTATATCGGATGCAATTCTTAGTTTTATGTCCGTTAAGTTGCCCCATACCAAATGCTTTTAACTTCTTAGCTCTAAAAAATTATTGAAGCCGTGCCTGGCACTGGTCAGGCACAGTGACAATTAATACTGAAGTGAAAAGAAAAATATCTGAATGATATATTTCATGAATCAATACTCTTATAAAACTGTCATAACATAGTGTGCCATTTAATATGCACACCTGCATATCTTCTCTCTTCTATCAAGTAAGGTTTTAACTAAAGATTGAAAGAGTGGATCTGTGTTCCCTCCTGGCCTGGCACTTGATAGCATTTCTGCATGCTGTTGATATGCTTTATTACAACATCACGTGGCGTGAAATTTAAACTCTGCGCATGTGCTTGTGCCGCAGTTATGCCAACAGGGAGGTAACAAACAGTATTCAACCTAAGAAATCCCCTTTTCTAAGAGCTGGATCAATCACGTGCTTCATTCCCAAGCCTGAGAGAGAGTAGCATGTGCTACTCGTGTAGAGCAGTGTTACTGAAATGAGCAGTTTACTGAAATCATTGTGCTTTTCTCCCCTAACCTGGGCAGACTTAATTGACAAAGGTCATAAATACAGGGTTTGTAATGGAGCAGTTAGTATTATTTATTATTAAAGCTTCTTAAACATTTAACACACATAACCTATTACATGCTGGTAGCCAAGCTATTTGCTCTATTACGTACAGAAAATGCTGTTGTCCTTCAGAAACCAGACTTTCTTGTATTATTGTTTTATGAAAATGCTTTCTATCATAAAATGTTTCAGTGATTACCTTTCTTTTTATCATGAGTAGATTCCATTGTGTAAATGTAGAAAGACTACGTTCAGCTTGAAAACAAGAATCTTCATACATGGTTATTCCTTTTAAAAAAATATTTCTTTTTTTGTATCTACTTAGAAAGGGCATCCTAACTAGGAATCAAGCCTTCTATTTCTTTATAAAAACAAGATGGCTATTTATTAAAAGTGCTGGTGAAGTGTTTGTGACCACTCTAGCTGAATTGAAAACGAGTGGGTTTACGATTCTGGAATATAGTTCCAAGCAAGGTATATGTTTTATATGTAGTTTAGCAGCATTGAGGGGAGGGAAAAATAGAAACGTGGTTTATCATTCTACAATTTTTATGGCACATAGGAATTGTTGCCTTGAAAGTCATCAGGATACATTTTCACATAAGCTGTAAGACTTGCAAACCTTTTTTTTTATTGCGTTAGATTTGGTTCAGGAGGTGTGCAAAATCTTCTGATCCTCATTTCTTGTATTTATGTGAGAAATAATTTTCAGAAAGAAGTACCTTTTTTAAATAAGATTTAGCACTGAGAATACCAACTATTAGTATGCGGAATACCAAGAGATTTCCTGCAATCATGTCTAAAGAAACTTCTCTGTTATGTTTTGTAGGTAAATTGAATTGGAGGAATGTTGAACTGGATGCCATGACTTGTAAATTGATTCCTGTCTCGATGGTAACATCAGTAAGTGTTTGAATTTAAAGGAAGAATTATTGATGATATCTGAATAGAAATTTCTAATATGACTTTGTAGAGTGGCCTCCACTTTTCACCCGAGGTTACAGTATTTTTGTGTACAGGACAGGTTGGACCCATCTGGGATAGTACAGAAAGAAATCCTAGAATGAAGATGCCACCTTGTGGGTGAAATGAGTGATGCAGTAGATGATTCAAAACGTTTACTAAATAGCTTTCTATGCATTTGTGCCTGGGTGAGAGAATTTGAGCTTGTATTTTCTTAAACACTGACAATTATTTTTGGATTTTATGTTCAGTAATTTTGTATGAAGCAGCTATGTAACTGCAGCTGGACCATTCTGGTCTTAACTGTTAAATGACTGATAAAAACACACATAGTGCCATTTCGTTCACGTTCCTAATCACCGTTGCTCCTCTTGCTGCAAATAGCAAAGGTAAGCTACGTGTGCACCTAAGAATTTGCATTCATCTGCCTCCAGAGAAGTGCTTACCACCCTATGACAATATCTAAGATGAAGAAGGCTGCTTCCTGGCCTTCTGAGATGGAATTAGACCTTTATTCCCTATCTAGATGACTAGCTGTAAAGTTAGTGGAATTCCTGATGCCAGGTCATAGCTCTGGTACCTGCTCCTTGCTCACGTGCCATCAGCATGAACTGCTGAGCAGGCTGTGCAGGGTTTGTGGCAGCACAGGCTCTTCCCTGTGCTGACCAGGGCTCAGCCTGCCACAAGTGCTGTCCCCAGTCTCTTCTGGAGGCTGAATTGTAGTGCAGTGGCTTTTCTTGGCTAATGCTGACCATAAGAGGTCAGTTATTTAACATCAAAAAAAATTAAAATCAATTGCAGCGTATCAAAAAATATAATCAATAAATCCAAGTCTGAAGATGTTTTTAGGCCATTCTCTGTTATACTTTGCATATGTTTGTGTACCCTTAGGAAATAATTGGTGACAGCAGAATCATCCAAGAAGCCAGGGACACACTTTGGTGCAAACTATCAGATGAAGCTTTTTTGTCATGGTTGTGCACATCTTACAAGCATAGTGAACTCTGCTTTATAACCCCTTCACCTATTATTGCTCTGGTGTTTATGTCTATTCAAACACTAGTGTAGAGCAAGAAGTTAACGTCCTGTTTACTGGTTCAAAAGATATTACTGCAGCCAACTCTTCCTGTAAGATGCCTTGGCTTTGAAAGGTTTATCCCTCCTAAGGTAGCTGAGTATTCTAAACTCAGCAAAAAGTTCTACACTTTGCATGCTGCTCAGAAAACAGAGGCTCTACAAAGCATACTCTGAAATTAATTCAAACTTTTAAAACTTATTATGTCTAGGGGAGACAGATTTAAGATTACTGAAGTTTCTGGTTGAAGTACTTCAAGCAGAAATCCATACTCCATTAGGTTTTGTAACATTATGTGACCTTAATTTTCCAGGTATTTTGCCCTTCAAATTGAAGATAGTATTTTAATACTATTTAAGTCTCCTGAAGAGCCTTGTAATATGATAGGCTTAAGTTGTGAAACATTCGAACAAAATGAAAGATAAAAAAGTAATTTAGGATTTGGTATTTTTTTATGTAAAGCAACATAAAGATATGCATCAAATAATACATTGAAATAAGTGCTAATTTTTTTTTTTTATGATTTTTTTTGGGTGCATTTATCATGGAAATTATGTGTACATGCAGTCAGCCATATTTCTTGTGTGAAGGTCTTTCTTTGCATCTGATTATTTTAGACAAATTCATTTCCAGTCCTTTGAACTTAGGGATTTGTCTCTTATGTTGTGGTGTACTTGAAATGAAATTCTACCTGGATAGGATCCCATCTCAGGAGATGAAATAGAATTACAGAGCAATACGGACTTGTTGGGGGGAGAGCTGAAGAATTATTATTTTTTTAAATACAGCAGAGAAACTTGTCTTTTCTTATTAATCAAGTTGATACAGTTTCTCAGTCATGCTCAACAGGAGGAAACAAAAATTATCAGCATTTATCGTTGTGCGCAGCTCCATAATATGTCAGAAGTGGACCTAATAAATTACAGCAATAGCTTGTGATGTTTTACCCCTCTCATGTAGTCCTCGAGCAGTCAGATAGCTATGTGGAGTGACAGACATAAACCACATCACTTTTAAAACATCTCAGCCCCCGTAGAACAGGGTGTAGTTGACGTGTGACAGCGCTCACGCTGGACGTGCAGTTCTATAGATTCACATATATATTTATACAGTTCCTAAGTGTGTATCTTGGTGGTTACCACAGGCATTTGGTTTTGTCTAAACATCATGTTTTATTCACATGCACAAGAAGTGTCTGTGGCTGGGTGTTCAGTAACTGACTGCAACACTGGTGTTTACTAGAGGTAGTAACGACTTAGCAGAAATTGCCTTATTTAAATATTTTCATTATTTTGCTGATAGAAACAATATTGTTTAATGGAATGTCCTTTTTGCAGGTGTGCACGCCTAACAAATGATATGAATCTTACAATGTCAAACAGAATCGCCCGAGATGTGAATATTAACACCGAGACATTTTTCAGGCACAGTTTCAGGTTGGGCATTCTAGTTACTGAACACAGGAAGGAATTTAAAACACAGCTCAGCAGGCAACGATTAATTACATTTTGCTTGTCTGAGCTGTTGTTTTCTTGTTCCTGGCTGCCAAACACTGAGATTTTCCCATGTATTTCCCTAGCTGTTGCCCAGGCCCTTGGGCTTAGCTGTGAATTTGGGATACTTCTCTGATAGCTGCAAATGGAGCGGTCAGGAGTGGCTACCAAATCTGGTCTTACCGGCTGCTCCTCTTCTGATGGAGTCAGAATAAATTCCTTTTGCTGATAAGACTTCTCCTTCTGATTTGGAAGCATGGCAGCCTGCCTTGGCACTTGGGGAGTGTGAACATTCACCCTCTATTCCTGCCAAACTTGGAGTAAGACAACTGGGAGTGCAGAAAGGCAGCCAGAAATCTTGAATCGGAGCTGTGAAAAATGAAGTCCCTTTTTGTCTGTGCTTCTGCACTCTACTTTGTCAAAACCTACCAATCTGACCTCTGCTTGCTAAATTTTTCCTGGTAGTAACTTCAATTTCAGCAATCTAAAGAAAGACTGTTACAAGTTGATAAAGATTGCTGATGGTTTTTTTTGTGTTTCAGCTAAAAAGCTGCGAAGCTGTGAAATTTCACATCTACTTTACTAACTCAGTAATTAACTGAGCATCCTAGCACTTTGAAATGCACAGGGCAAGGGTTTAGGAAGACTGTGGGAAGGAAATTGCAATCAAAATATGAAAAGGTTAAAAATATAAACAAATTTTCACATTGGTGGAGTTAAGGGAAGATCTCTGTCAGGTATCTAGAAGCTCATACACAGCACTTTACTTTCTCTCTTAGAAGTTTCCCGAGCTAGAATTTTTGTAATCCCATTAGTCTTTACTGAGACTGGGAGGACGAATCTACTTTTACACCTCACCATTGCTAACAAGTAAATGCTTTGTGGCTGCTGTTTGTGCCATTTGTAGAAGGCGTTAATGTCTGGCATTTTACAAGTGAAGAACTAAACTCATTTTTAATTTTGAAGAATGACACAGTCTTGTCCTTTTAATTAAAAGAAAGGATCCTTTGCATGTGAAAATTAAATCCACCACAGTTTGAAGTTGCCTTTCAAACTCATCAGCCTGACAGTGAAATTGTGTAATGTGATAATAGCACGCCTGAGGCTTATTGCAATCTTTTTGGGCAGTGATATCAGCAGATGATGTGCTCTATTGATTTTAATCACTTAGGGTTTGATTCTGATCTCACTGTCCAGAGTGTGAATGCAGGGTGACTTCATTGACTTCACTGGAATTACCACAACCATCTCGGTGTAAATGAAATCCACATTTATTTCATTGCATTGATGGTTCCACTATAGGATATTGGGAAGTCACCAAATAAAAGAAAGGTATGGATGACTTTTCCCACCTCTTCATGACCGCTTTCTTATCCTAACGGCATCAGTCACTGACCAGTTGTTAAAATTGTCACCTCCCTGCCTGTGTGGTTGTATTGACAGCTCAAGGTCATCGTGCTAAACGCATGCATTAGTTGACTCTTCACTCTCTTACACCCAGTCTGAGCTACCTTAAGATTCCTGCAGCTTGTGACTAGAATTTCTCTTTATTCATGAGCTTTCGCGCTGATTTTGTAGTCAGTTTGAAACTGATATGAATATATTTGAGTGTCTGTGGATGGATGCAGTAATTGGACATATTCTAGAATGCTTTTTGGTAAGTGGCCATAAATAAAAGCTATTGAAATGTAGGATCTAATCCTGCAGTCATTTTTTCCACTCTGATACTGTCAATGGGAGATCTGTCTCCATAGCAGGGACTGAGGCAATAGGCTTGTACTGCACAGAAATGGAGCGTGTTCACAGCAGATTTTCTACCACAGATGTCTTCAGTGGCACAGACAGGGATGGCTCCTATTTAGTGAAGACTTTCTTACTCTGAAAGCTTGCTTTTTCAGAAGCCAAACTCTCCACAGCAAACCCTTCAGTAGTTTTGGGTTTGTTGTTGGTATGGGGGGATTTTTTGTTTGTTGGTTTTTGTTATTTTTTTTAATGTGATAAGGCCACTTAATTTGATGCTGAGCCTAATGTGCTTTTTTCCTCCTTCATTTAACTGACCAGTGAAACTTAGTGGGAATCCTGTGTCTATTTGTTACTTATGGCTCTCAAAATCTCCCATTTCAGCTAAAATTGTGAATAAAAGGTGCTAATTGATGAAGGCTGGAGATATCTGTGTTAATTACTAGTCATGACTTGCAGTCAGCAATTAAGTAATAAGCATTTTCTGTTATCTCTGTTAAAAAAAATGCACTGTATCTCTTATGCAGCCTCGATGATCTTGGAGGTCTTTNGACTGTATCTCTTATGCAGCCTCAGTGTAATTTAGGGTTACCACAGAGATGTTGAACAAAACCAGCAGAAGAAGAAAGAAGCATAAAAAAAAATGAGTACAGGCCCTGATTTTATAAAAAAAAAAAAAAAACAAACCTAACAACAAACCTGTTTATTTTACCGTGGTAATATGGTTCAACTGAACCTCTGCTCTAGATTTTACTGTGCTATGAATATGGGGAAATAATTATCCATAGGTATTTCTAAAGCCATGAAATACTGCCAATTTGAGAGTTGGATCAACAAAATATTTGAAGTATCTTCATGGTCTGTGCTACATCACAGTACCTCTAGGTGTTTAAGCTCTGGAGGAGTTGGTCGTGTGTGCAGGGATGTGAATGGGCAGTAGTGTTTGTTCTGCAGTAAGGGATGTGTCCTCCGTCTGATTTGTTCCCAGGGCTTCAACTGCAGGACAGTTCTGAACATTACCCTCAAAGAACAGAAATCATCACCCTGCTTTAACACACGGCCAGATGAGGAGGCATGGTGCACGCTCTGTATGGCCACAACAGAAGACTGGTGGAGTCCGTCCCGATGCCTGGTGAACCGAAAATGTCACCTTCAGGGACAGTGCGAGAAGTGTGCTTGGGTCTGCTGGCAACAGGGTGAGCTCTGAGCATCTCTGGCTGAGCAGCCACCTGGGCAGGCTGCACTGGAAACCCAGTTCGGATTGAGAGATGCAAAATGATCTCCTCTGGCTTGGGAATTTTCCTTGTGCTTTCTGAGAAATCTCCCCTCCAAGTGGGAACTCTTGAGGGGTTTTATAGTAGATTTCTCCTGTCCTCTGTAGGAATTTACCTTATGCATTGTAGAGAAATTTCCTTGTGCTTTCCAGGAATTCCCTCAGCCTTCTAGGACTTTGCTGCACAGATATTTTCTCAAGGCCTTTCCCTTTGCTTTCTAAGATACATTCTATTACCCCTATTCTTTCTAGGAATTTATCATGGGAATCCTTGGAATTCACCTGGCACTTTCTGGGATTTACATTCTTTTAATTTAAACTGAAGGCAAAATCATACTTCTTAGAAGTCATGTCTTAATTCACGAACTGATAGGATCAACTATATTTTATAGTTTATATTTGAGGCCAATATTTGTGCTGAGCCTTTACTTTGTCCAAGTGGGTAAAATTAGTTCCAGCCTTTCTTTCCAAAGAATGGTGCACTGTTGGAGTTTGGGAAAACCTCCATATCATGAAAAGAGATTCGCTGCTTTATTAGAGCAGTCTGTAGTAAGCTATGTGTAGGCAGAGACCGTTGTCTTGCTTTTGTATGCACAAGCTGCCAGCTGCAGTGAGGTCCTGGCCCTGTTTTTGTGTGTTCTAGGTGCTGCTCTTCTATAAGGAAAATTGCAGGAGGAGGCCACAGTATTAATTCATAGCTCTTGTAGTACTTGTCTTCCTGTACAAATTATTTGTCATGTATTAATAACATTTTACCACATTAATTGTGATGTGGCATTATCTTAATTCATCAGATAAGGAAAACTGTAGGAGGAGGGTGATGTAACTTCTCAGCTCTCAAATGAAGTGTTACATCTGAGAGATGATTTAATTTCTGACTCAGTTGAGAAGAAGATATGCCAAAAGTAGAAAGGAGCCATCAGCAAGGCTTAAAACCTGGCTTGTTTTGTTTGGGTAGTGAAGATGTTAATTAAAAATAGAGGAATTGAAAGAAAAGAAGATCTGGGATGTTAGATTCTAGTATATGGGCTACGTAGCTCCCACCTCTCAGCACCAGAAAGTTGAAAGTGGGAATTCCTAGTGTGTTTCCATTCTTTATTCATGACAGACCCTGTGTCAATTAGTGTAGCTGCTGTGACCAGTAGCACCTAAATATATTGATGTGAGCTTGGATTCCCTTTGGATCCCTCACCACTTTAACTTGGATCAAAAGCACCTAAAAATACTTTTTGGTTGGGAAGGAAAAATAACTTCAAATTGCTTTTTGATCACATTGTCAATTCACAATGGAAGAGAAAGCAAGCTGCAAATATGATAGGGAAGTGTTTCCAGGTGCCTAAAGCTGTCATGTAACATTTTCCTCTCTGATATTTCCCAGCTTGTATCACGTGTATTATTTTGTCCCTGTTTATTAAAAACAAAGCAAACACTCATCTGCTCCTCCTGTACAGCTTTTCACTGTATGTAATGTGCATTCCTCATAGTTACTTGGCGAGGTTAAGGCAGATAATTCACTGCTGGAGTACTTGAGGTTTGGGGTATTTGTTACTGAAGGATAACCAACACCCAGTCTGAGGATTCTGGAGTATTCTCTCTGCTTGCTGGCCACTCTCAGCCACTCTCATTGTCACCTAGACATGCAGCTGTCTGCCACACTCTCTGTTCATTCCTGCATTGGTTAATTACAGCTGTTGTTACAGGTTCTAGTTGAAGCTGTTAATAAAACCTTGCGCAATATTGTGTTAGGTGGACGGAGATGTTGCACTAGGCTTTGCCTGGTGCCCTGTCCTGTGGTACTGACACCCCTAAGGGTCTGAGAATGGCCACATGACCCTCATAAGGTGATTAAAGCATCAAGAATAGGAAGTGTCAAGCAAAAGCCAATGAAGAATCAGTTTTTTATTTTTCTTTTTTTTTTCCTTTTTTTCCCCTCTGGGCAGTTGTTTGATTTAAATCATCATAGATCCCTCCTTTATTTCTGTAGTTAGAACCACCAGTACTTTTCTGTGGCCGATTTTCTGGAAAAGTAACCCTGTCTTTTTCCATGCATAGCCTTACAGATGGTGTTATAGAAATATAACCTTCAGTTTATTAATTTCTCAACAGAAGACTTTACTCAGTTCAGAGTTTTTTAATACAAAAACTTTTTTCCAGGAGCAAACTGTAATATAAATTCAGACTTTTAGCATATTTTAAAAATTTCCAGAATATCTTCAATAGAACAAAAATATTTCTACATATCATTAAGCTTACCTCTTCTTTGTGCTAGTTACTACTTCTTTTTTCCTGGCAAGTTTCAGAGCTTCAAAGATTGTAGTAATTTTATCATATTACATTTACAAATTTCTTAGAGGGTGAGAAAAAGAGTACTACTGTTGTCAGAGACTTAAATATGGAAATAGGCTTTTAATCACATTTCCTGTAAATTGCAGAATGTAGGCTATCGACTGAGATTAGAAGCTATCTCATTATAAAAGCACTATATCAGAAAAGAACATTCTCTTAAGTAGTTTTTGCCTGCATGTAAGGATTTTATACTATTGTTTTCTAATAAGCTATCTGCCATTCAAAAAGTAAAGTCCTAGATCTGGCAAGTGAGGGGATAGAGAGGAACCAAAGGGCTTAAGGATGTTCAAATGACATCTGATTTTATCTGAGCTGCATCAGAGGTATCGGAGCAGAGGAGGTTTTACAGAATGTCTGCTGAAAATTTGATCTTTGTTTTCTGCAGAAATTATATGCTCTCAGCTTAATCCAATGTTTACATTTCCTGACATTTGGATCCTGCTTTTAGGTCATTTGTATCTCTTCATCTCTAAAATGACATCACCTCTGTAGTCTCCATAGACTGAAGGCCTAAACTGTTTCAGAGGAAGGATGTTGCCCTTCACAGCTGAGCAGGGCAGCAGCTGCTGCAGCGTGGGGAGTAGGTGCTCGGTGAGGAACGCCCACGAGTGCGGGCACCCCGGCCCTGTCCTGCAGAGGGAGAACCAGTATCAGAGGGTCAGGGTGGTTTTCGGTGCCTCGCTCACGTTAGCTGTCTGGAAGGCGAGGAGAACTCTCTTTTGTAAAGCTGGGCATCTTCAACTCGACACTTTTCCAAGAGTTAAACATACTTAATACTTCCCTACTTAATCCCCTAATGCTTTCAGGTAATGCCTATTCTCAGTTCTCCACTGTAGAGGAACTGAGCTCTAACCTTCTCCTCTGAAAATGTTTAGATCAGCATGCTGCCTTTAGTGCATTTTAACTCCCTCTGAGCCTTTTTGCACAGCTCTTTTTTTTTCCTAGGAAAGTAGACTTAGAGGAAACGTGTACAAATCAGTAGCTCTCCAGGGGAATTACAAGAGTACCCAGAAATACTTGCTTTCATTATCACTGTCTTGGCAGGTCTGCTGAACTACGTCCTCGTGTGGTGCCTGTTAGAAGCAAAAGTTCATTTTCATTTGACACTCTAGATCAGAAACTTCACAGGTTTAATGAAGTATTTTGAAATTCTCTAAAAATGTGTTGTATACCATTTGCTTTGAATTAAATCTATTATGGTTTTATATTGTCTGGTGGAAAAAACATTGGGTTTTTTTCCATCTCTGTATATAACTAGAATTTTGTAGATAGGCGAGCTAAACCATCATCTTTGGCTACATTTTTGTTGTTCTTGCAGCTGTTCTGTCCAAACCAGTGTGTTAACATTGTGCCAATCTACGTCCTCATCAGTGCAGCAGCCAGCTGTAGTTAGAGTATCAGGCTTTTTGTTCCATCAGCCCCCTCATCTCTCAGGTTTTATTCCATCTCCTCAAGCAGTGGACACGTTCCTGCCAGTCTCCATGCTTCTACTTAATCTGGGCAGTGCCTGTACAAGACTGAAGAGGGCTGAGAGCAGTGAAGGGAAGACCACGAGATGTACCACGTGCTCAGCCTCAACTGAACCAAGAAATGTTGTCTTTTTTGCCCCCACTGCAACATGGATCACAAGTGTTTTGGTGGTGTGTTAGCTGAGGCATCCAGCTGAGCAGCCAGTGGCAGGGAGGATAACAAATGGCTTCACCCTCTGAAGGATCCAGCATACACAAAGGAGGTAAGCAAACTGGAATTGGACCTGTCTGTCTTTGTTATGTATTCTTGAGGTGTGTTTTCAAGAACAGGTATTTCTTCATACTCTACAGTTACTAGTGCTTGTTTCTTTGAAGTAAAGCAAGGATTGTATTTGCCAGTTAATTATTTTAAGTATTATACAATAGGGTAAAATCCTTTCCACAAAGAATGATTTTGAACTCTTACATCTTTTGACCTCTTGCCTCCAATGACAACTTGGCACTACTTTCAGTGGTCACAGAAAGAGCTGGTTTCCAAGAAATTAATGAAAACACAGAGTGGTCAGTACATCAGGTAGGCATGACAGGAGTTCCACAGCAGAGGTTTTTCACTGTTTCAAAGAACCACTGACTGAAAGATGTGTTGAACACATTAACTTAAAATAGTGAACCTAAGAAAGCTGTTTATTTCTTTCAAGACATTTAACATTATTGTTCTGCCTCAAGGTAGTAGAATACTAAATAGGATGGATTGCATAATGTTTTGAAAAGCTGTAGTGGTTTGCAGCACTATTAATTGTGGTGATATCATGCCTTAATTCTTCAGTCAATTCATGCAGCAGGCTTGTCTGCACACCCAGTAGATCCATCTCCTTACTACTGTATAAACTGGTGAAGAAACACATGGTCCACAGGGCTTATTAGTCCTACAAGCAGCCTAACAAATGTTAGATTATGTTCATAGGCTTTAAAGTTGGTCTAAGGATTTAGGTCTGGGTAGCTGTGTAGGGAAAACAATAAAGTTGAAGAAGTAGGTAAAAGTCTATTAAATCCATGTCAGCAACCATCAGGCGAGACCCAATTAGTTAATCCATCCCATGGCCAGTGATGAATACATGCTCAGTCCTTTCTGAAGTTGGATTATTTGTTGACTTGACCCCCAGGGAATTGACCTCTGAGGTCACATGCCTTGCAGCTCTCTTGAATAGTATGCTAAGTACAGCTAACTCGATCAGAACCCTGGGACCGCACACATTCAGTTGAAGTTAATGAAATTTGCGTGCTCATGATATTTTGAAAACACAGCTTTTGTTTTAGGAGTAAGAGTTTGTCATTTTCTGGGTTTCCTACCACCCATTGTCCCCTCGATGTGATTCATACATGGTACTCTTCAGCTGTATGATAGTGTGTCAATGCTAAAAACTGTAGGTAAAAGAATTTAGACAGAAGTTGGGTTTGAAGTTGACTGCCTTTAGTTTCTCAGTGGTTCTTTCTTATTGATGTACAGAGCCTCTTTTTGTGTAATTCTTGAAGTAGTTGACACATTGATAGAGGCATATTTATCTTATATCATAATCCCTACTTGAATATTGTAGGCTTTAAAACTGATTGAAAATGCATGAAGCTTTGGTTGGAGGGGTTTGTATTAGAAGTACATGTGAAAATAAAATTGAAAAAAGCACCAGAACTGAAATTTCAGGATAAACCCCATCATTTTGGGTATTAAGGTAAGTAGGTCCTCTTTCAAGTAGCATTTCTACACACACATTTCTTTCTATTCATATACATGGGTATAAAGTACCTATCATCCTAAATTAGTCTTATCTGAATATACAGCCAAGTCTTTGCTTTTGGGAAGTACATGGAAAAGTCAGGACAAAAAAAAAAACAAGGACCAAGAAGGAGGGCACAAAACAACTTTTGATTGCACAATTTAGTTTAATGGTTAATAAATATATTATGTAAAAAAAAGTTTTGAAGCTTTTTTTATGATTATTTCTTTATGAAGTCTATCCTTTTGGAAGGAAACTGGAACAAGGCACTTTGGGGTGGTAACTGAAATAAAACATCAGACTACCAGCAAAAAATGGGCCATCAAAAAAGTTAACAGGAAAAAGGTAAATATCAAGTAGATGAGTGATTTTCTGTAAAATATTCTTCGTTTTCTTATGATCTGATGATTCTTTTTTTCCCCAGCTTCTGTTTGATCACCAGGTTGTCATTTTAGATCCACATTTTCTCTTTTTGGCTATTTAGATGGGTTTTTTTCTCATCTTTATAATTTATTTTTTAGTGTCTTAGTCATGCAGCAGAAACCAGAAGCAGCATGTGTCTTCTAAAATACTTAAAGCTTAGGCAAAGGTGACAGGAGTGGCCAAAGAATCAGAAATCAAGTGTGTGTGGTTTTTGCAAATGTGCCATTAGGTAATCAGAGATTCAAAGACCACTTTTGTATGCAAGGTAAGTAACTATTTTCAAATTCCTTGCTATGTAAAAGAGGTGGAACAACTCCATGCTTGCTAACTGCTCATGGGAAAAGAGGTGCAAGTGTGGCATAGCAGCTGAGGACAGCTGCCAGTCACTGCCTGTGTGCACTGCTGGAAGGGATGCCCTCGCTCCACTCCCTATCCAGGTCCTAGAGGAGCCAAGTGAGGACAAACAGCCAGTCCTCCGAGAGCAAGCGGTGACACACTGGGGCAGGCAGGGAGTCACTTCATCAGCAGCACCTCCAGGCTGCATGAAATTAGCTCTGTCTCCTGTAGCAAAGGCAAGTAGTGGTTAGGGAAGACTTTGGTCAGCGCTTAGGTGTTGCTCTAGAGAAATCCAGGCTCTTGTCTGATGGTGTTCCTTGATGATGCTGTAGTGCTCATTGGCAGGCACTTCTTTTCTGATGGTTTTTTTTTTCCTCTCCTAGACTGTCAGGTACTCATTACAACCTCTTAGATGATATGCAGAACTAATTTCTTCTTTTTTTCTCATGGACTTTATTCCCTTCCAAGCAGCTACCACCCCTTTGCACTTCCATTCTACATGGTGTTGTCTTCAGACTGCCTCAGTCTACATTATATTACTTCTAAATTCAGCTCAAGTAACATATTTTGTTGTTACAAGGTCAGTTTTTTCTCTGTTGCCAGGTGCTTTTGAAGCCAACAGCGCTCCTTCGGTCACCTCCCTCTGGTTATGTAAAGCTAATTTGTAACTTCTGATGAGCACCAGAAACTATTGTGGATCTCCAGCTAAACAATGGGATTAAATTCTAAACTGTTTTTTTCTTAGAATATTTCTGTGAAAGAAAAATGTGTCTGTCTCAGCACTGATGATTCTCTGATGTTGAGCTGGAAGTTAAAAACCTGAAAGCAGGTAATTACGACGTAGCCTGCCCATAGGGCAAGCTTTTCAGGGGTGTTTCTTTGCCTAGTTATTCAATGAATGCTTTACATATTGTAACAGAAAGATTTGTACCCCTTTAATACTTGATACTTCTCTTCATTATCCAATATAGCATTCACTTTTTAATTCTATGAAGTTCTTCTCCTCAATGTTCTATACCAGCAATGCATTTTGCAGCTTGCTTATAACAAACTGAAAGCAAAAAGGAAATCCTTTTTAGAGGAAGATAATTAGACCTTTTGACATTTTGATTGATGAAATACTACTAGTATTAAATACTTGTTTAAATGAGGGGATTGCAGGGGATGAAATTACTTTCCAATTTACTACTCATGACAGAAATGTGGATTCTCAACACTGGAAGGGACTTCAAGTAATTTGATTTATTTCTCTGTCCAAAGAAAGAAGCAACTATGCTGAAGTCATTTCTGATGAATATTTGTGTAAAGTGTACTTAAAGACCTCCAGTAATGGACACTCCATAATCTTCCCAGGCTCTCTTCTGATGCTTCATTATCCTCCTAGAAATTTTTCCTCCTGTCTGCCCTGAACCTTCAGCTTGACAATCAGCTTAAACTTATACCTACAGGCCATGATCTAATCAATTTTTTCATTATAAATTTTCAGTTAACTCACCTGCAGCCACATCATTGCTCGAGCTGACCTAAGGGAGGTGGTGGGAGCCCATGTGTGGGGCTAAGGGTGGAGCTGTCCCTCATTTTTTCAGACCATTATTTCTCCCCCCATCCATCGCAGATATGAAGAACAGGTAGCCACCCTCCTGTTGTCAGCAATCTGATATCACAATTCCTTGATCTCCTGTTCTTTAGACTGAACAGGATGCATTTTCACAGACCAGTGCTGCACTTCTGCTCTCTGTGATTGACTCGCCATGCTCTGTTTGGTACCATTCTGTCAAACTGGGAATGTCCAAGCCTGGGTGCACCGTCTGGTTGCTGGGCTGAGTGGAAGGGCTGGTCTGCATGTACTGCAGCCCTCAGGCTGGCCTGTGAAACCTGGGCCATGGCTGTCTTCTGGGATTTAAAGAACTCTGAAGACCACAAAGAAGAGCAAGAGGTAAGGGCTGCGAGTCAGGCCATGGGGCTGGCATACTGGAATAGGCTTCTAACCCCGACACGGGGAGGAGTGTTGGCTTTGGCCCCCTCAGAAAGGGTGGGTGTGCACAAAGCCACGTCCCACCAGAGGGGCAGCTTTATGCTGTTCCTGCCTCGCAGATTGTCTGCTAGCACTGGAACTGTTAACTCATGTTCAGTGTTTTTCCTGCCTTCCACTAATAGTTCTTGAACTACCAATAGCTCTGAAAACTCTTGTCAGTTTTTAAAGTACTCTAGAATGAATTTTAACAGTTATGGCTGATTTTAAAGCTTCCAACCTAAGTACTTGCTAACCTTTTGCTTCTCTGTAAAAAACTGAGGTCTTGCCCCTTTGTCATTGATATTGATTGTACTTCCCACTGCTTGCAGTTGACATTTTGGTTAAGATTGATGTAAGAAGACATTAAATACATTTACCTTCTGAGCATCATCTATCAATTGCATTCTTGGTTGAATACAATACCAGCCTCTTTTTTCATTGTCTTCCTACAACTTGTATACTTATGGATTATTCAATTTTTAGTTATTTTCCTTGCTCGTTGCTCCTCCTTTTTCCTTTCTCATTTTGCCCCTCTATGCTTATGTTTCCCTTGTTTTCTTATTTACATCTTTTGTATGCTCCATTCTTCTGCGTGAGACTTGTGGAAATTCATGACTTAACCAGACTGGTTTAGTAATAAAAAATAATTATATATGTAGTAGCCATTTCCCAATTTGGTCTTTTTATTTTGTGTAGGATATGTATATGAGGATACAAACTTAAATAAGTTTATAAGTGTTAGTAGCATGAAAGCCTGCTGTTTTAACATGTTCTTCAAACAATTTATTATAAATGAGATGATGATACTCTAGGTTTTGACCAGTTTGGCAATGCTAATGGTTAGAATTTCCTTTAAAGTCTTATTTTTCCAACTGTGGTATTATCAAACCTTTAAGTTAACCATTTTAGATGCCCTGACATCATAATTAGCTATCTGAAGCTTGGTATCTACCTAAAACATAAAAAATTGAGATGAGAGTTAGAAAAGCTTTTTGGTTTGGTGGATCACCATCAGATAAAGTAATCTCTGTCAGTCCCCTCTTCTGCTGTGTGAAGGTTTTCACCCTCTGTTCCTTCTGGGGCTAAGTATGTCACTGCCATGGATTCTGGAAGTGAAAACCACAGATCTTGCTGTGAACTCTAAACCACACCTCCCATGGTGTAGTAGATAATATATCACTAAGAGCACCCCAAAACAGCATCTCTCTGCTGTGTGACTGAAATAATAGAAAGTGATTAGTGAATAGATTATGATTTGTGAATTTTTAATCTAGGATAGAAATAAATAGGTTTGAAATTTTTATTTTAGAGTATTTTGGCACTGATTCTGTTCATCGGATGATGTATTCAAGCTGATATGTGCAAACAGAGTCTCGTGTTTTATGCACTACAGTTAGGTCTGAGAGAAGAAGAAAAGTTTGTACCATGCCTCACAGTGCTTGAAGTCAGTGTGTTATGAATACTGCTTTAATAACTTATTGTGGGGAAAAAGAATCCTAAGTTTAATCATACAGCTAATGTCACAATGTCACCACCCCCTTAACAGCTAAGTGATAAAAGTGAGGACACATCAGCATGAATTGTTAAGGTCTGTACATTATTCATTTAAACATCTGCTGTTGGTTCCTCTTTACATATGGGAATAAATTATACCACATCAGCACATTCTTCATGCTTTTTGCTTAAGCATTTAAAAGTTGTTTTTTTTCTATTATTAATACTATTTTTTCTGCTTGGTTGGCAGCCCCTGAAGTTATCAGTGCCTACGACTACCGCCAACAGTGTGACATTTGGAGCATAGGTGTCATTATGTACATGCTGTAAGTAGCTTGTAAAAGTAATATAAAATGTACAGAGCCATTTATAATACAAGTACTTACAATTTTGCACCGAAATAAAAAATAAACCCGTGTGCTAAGCCTTCACAAAAGACTGAACTCTTATAATTGCTTGTACGTAAACATCACCAATTTTTATGCAAATAAAGTAAAAGATACAGTTCAGTGTTAAAAATTGAGTATTTGATGTATGAAACAATTTCTAATCCTGAAATAATAGAGCACTACAGAATGTTGCAGTAAAACACCCTAAAACTAAACTGCAAGTTTAGGCCTCTCTTAATCTATTTGCTGGATCTATAGAGGAGGACAAAGCTGTTAACTTAGAAATTACTGGTTAAATTCTCAAATGGATTGCACAGGCAGCAGTCGGGGTAAGGGCTGTTCTCCTCCACCTCTGCCTGTGGTAGCTCTGTAGCTGAGATGTCTGGGGGCTGACCTGTCTCCCTCTACAGGTTATCTGTGTTCTTGGAAAGTTTATTAATCTGCTGGTATTAGAGGAAGACATTAAGTTTTACATTTGTAAGAGCACATGCATGTTTTCTTGAAGTCTTTCATCATTTATAGCTTTTGTCTTAGTCACAAAATAATAATTCCTCTCTGAAAAATCTTACCCTGCTTATGCTAGGTAAGGAATACAAAAAGTTACCCCAGGAATTAAAAATAAATTGTGGCGACTACATAAATTACTGTTCATATGGTGCAACAAAAATGTCACGTTGTATGCGGGGGCTCTTTTCCTTTCCCTCCTTTCCCTTTCCCTTTTTCTTTCCTTATGTGTTTGCATTGGTTTTCCCCCCACTTTAATTCTTTTTCTTCTTTCAGTGCCACCAGATGATGCTTTAATGCCCGTGTTTTAGAACATTACCACTTGCCGTTCCATTTGTTATTTCTGTGTTGTGATTGTTCTACTTTTGTTACGTATGGCCCAGTTCTTTTATAACTTAAGACTTTGTATATTAGTGTGCAGAGGCACACGGTTTCATAACCTCCACTTTTCTGGGTTTTCTTTCTTTGTTTTTTTTCCTTCCACTTTGTTTTGATTCTTCAGTTTCTTTTCTGTACAATTAGCTCACTTTTCTTCTTGTGTCAGCATGATGAAGTGTTCATAGCTTTATTGCCTTTTTTATTTATTTCCTCTTTCTTTCTAAAATCAGTGTGTACTTTTTATGCTGATATAGAATGAGTTTTATTGTTGTACTTGATGATATTAATGTTTGCATCATGGTAGTAGGATTTGCACAATGTAAAACAATAGAATATATTCTAAAAAGCTCGGTAGAAATTGGATAGTGTGAGTAGCTAATACGAACCCAGAGCAGTCCTGCAATCAGCACAATTCACAGCTCAGAACTTGTAAAATTCAGAACAGTGAACTGTGCTGATTGCAGCCAGAGCTTAGAACTTCTGACCTTCTTCCTTAATTAGCAATATAAATATTTTTTTAAATTAGCATTTTGTAATCACAACAGTGTCAGAACAAAGTAACATTAATTCACCCCTTGTTGCTTTGACTACACAGGAATGAAAATACTGCATGTGAATTAATAGAATAAAATTCACACTCCTTTTTATTGCTTAATTTGAAAATAGTAATACAAAAGCTGTAAGATCATCTTCTGAATTTAATTCTGGTTTTGCAAATTACTTTTCTTCCCAACCTGAATAATAGCTTGTGCTCCTGGTGCTCCTCTAATGGGCTTAAAGATACTGTTACAGCCATTACTGCTGCCATCACAACTCTGACCCTTCCAGGCTACAGCTAATGCCTCCCTGGTAATGTGCTCCTGCCAGAGCTCTCTCTGCAGTGCAGATGGCATGCTCCATCTTGGTACCTAGGGTATTATTGCCACGACAGGCTCAGCCTCTACCTATATGGGGAGCATAAGCCCTGAGGTGACTCATGAACTCCTGTTTTCATGAATGTTAATGCACAGGGTTGCCTCTGCATAATGGGGCAATGCTGGCGTGATGGAGTTTTATGTGTAATTTAAACTGAGGTGTACTTTATGCTTTCCATTTCCTTCCTATTTGAACATGGACTAATAGAAGCATACACAATCATAACCAGGAAAAAATAAATCCATTAAAATACAAAAGGATGTCAGCACATTGCAAGAGTAGACCAGGCAGGAGTCCCGCTGCCTGTCGCACCCCGAGAGCACGGCCCGTAAGCTGCTCTCTAATAGGAAAGGTTCAGGGGCTTCTTTTCCCTGTGCAGTCCAAGCTATTGGATTTCTTGCTCATTCTTCCAACTGCACTCAGAGGCTCTTGCCCCTGCAACAGTTCTCAGAAACCCTTGTGTGACTGAAGAGGGCTAGGATGCCTAATAAATGTCTTCCTGCGTTGCAGCAATAAAAACCCTGTGAAGAAAATGTGAAAATGTGGTTCTTGCTATTTAGTTCTAAAGGCACAGAAAATTTCCTGGCAGATTTTTAAGGTTCCACGAGATTCATTTCACCTCCTTAACTTCATTTCTTTAGCTGAAGTTCTCTGCTGTCTGTCGCTGCCTTAGTCTGGAGAGAATTTATTCCTATCTGGGCATAACAGAATAATGGGCATTGTCACCAGGGTACTCACAGTATTGTGTCCTGAAATGAATGCATTCTGCCCATTTTCCATCCTTGAAATGGAGTTCCAGTGGATTTAAGTCCTGAGGGAGATTAGGAAGGAGAGTTGGAGGATAAAAGAAAACAGCAATTTTTATTGAAGACATTTTGAGAATTAAAGTTTTGGGGGAAATGCACTAAAATATTAATTTTATGTTTTACCTTAAAATTAAAAATGAAAGCCACCTGAATGAAACTCCAGAGTACTCTCCTTTAACATTAAGTGACATGAATCCTTCACTAGGATATGACAGTTGTGTTTTCAGTAGCTACTTCTGTGTTTTGGGAGAAGAGCTAAACCCATAATTTGATGCAAATAATTTATTTGATGAAGTTAGTTTCATCCCTGTTTTAGCTGGCCACATACAGGTGTATTAAGGTCTTGAAAGTATTTGCTGTGTATTTTTTGCATGTCAGTTGTGCATGACTGCTATGATGTAAAATTGCTAGAAATTCAATCTGGGTTTATTAGTTTGGGCTGAAAACACAGACCACATAATACAGTTTTTCCTTCCTCATATGATTAGTGCAACACAGATCAATATTTACTTTCAAAGTAGATTTCCTAGTAAACATTTACGCTTGATGTTTGTAGTTAACACTTGTGTTGGTAAACAGTAATAGTCACAGAAACAAACTCTAAGGAAAGTTTTAATACTGGGTTTGATATTGAAAAAAAATCTTTTTGGAAGGCTTTTGTTTTAGTTTCTTATATATTACCTTCTTTTTGCTTACTGCATCATTAAGAATACAACTGGCATAAAGGAGGCAGATGATACAAAAAGAGTCAGTTGAATTTACAGACATTCAGATACCACATTTACTCAAAATAAATACATGTACGGCAAGAATGTAGCAAAGGTATGTTTTTTATGAACTCTTAATATGTACACTTATGGTATGTCTTCCATTTTTTCTAATATTTCTTGTCTCTTTGGATTTTTTATTATCCTATATCTACTGCTACCTTAGTTTAGGTGAGGCCACGTTCACACTATGTAGCTAAGGGAGATACAGCCTGATACGAGAATAAATATCAACAAATAAAAATGATATTTTCTTATATTAATTTCTGCTCTACGGTTTTATTCTGAAAGACACAGATTTTTTTAGCAGTAAAATGTTATTGTACACTGTGCTTGCTTTACTGTTTATTATACACTGTGCTTGCTTTACTGTTATTCAATGAAGAATAGCACTTTAGGCTGGGAATTGAACATATTTTGGAGATTCTAGGAATGTGGAACCGAGTTTATCCCATTTTGAAGAGCAGTACATTTGACTTTTTGGACACAAGGAACCACTGTGTATGACTAAAACTGATTTCTTGCATAAAATAAGTCTACAAAATAAACCTTTTCTAGTAATTCTTATACCGAGTCAATGACCTGTGTTGGATCCAGAACCTGTTTCGAAAGAGCTGATTGGGACTTAAATGCCTAAACTGAGAATGGTCTGGTCTGGTTTCTCTTGTTGTTGTTGTTTCAGTTCTTGTGATTATTATTAACTCAGCGGGACATGGATTAATGATGGTTCTTATTGCTGAAATGTAGTGGTGGTTAGGACAGAATTGCTGAATCATTTAATGGAAAATATTACTTTGACATGAAATCAAAAGAAATGGTAAGTATAAAGTGTTTGCAGTAAACACATTTTCTGTGGTGGAAACACCACAGCTGGTGGCAAATGGTCAGCTTTCAGTTAGCCAAGTGATGAGTGAGTTCCAGATTAGCAAAATACTGTATTTTCAGTTGAATTCTATTTAGCTTCTACTTCAGTTGTTGTATCTGGTTAAACCTTTGGCTGCTACTTTAAAAGTTCTTATAATCTCAATTATCTTTTCCTTATGTGGTACTTAGTGACTAAGATTAAATCAACTTTTAACCTCACAACCTTTTTCCTTTCAATGTCTCTGAGACACAGTTTTCAGAACTTGGGTCACTTTTGTAGAGTTCTTCTGAAGCTTCCCCAGTCCTGTGAATGTTTTATTTTACAGTCATCCCATAACACACAGCTTTTGCCTCACCGGGGAGAAATAGTAGATATCTGCTCACTGACCCTAATTTTCTTACACCTTTTATAGCAAGCTTAGAAGAAAATCTTTTTGAAGTAATAAGAAAAGGAGAGCTGTGCATTAAAAATCGGCTCTGGGAATCAGCGAGGCTGGTAAGCATAGAGTGCTCTCACCAAATAAATGCTGACTGCATTGCAATGAATTACACAAATGTAGAAGTTTTGATCTTTTTTTTCAGAAGTATCGATTTCCTGAAAGGCCAAGTTGATGTTAAAAAATAAACTGACATAAATGATTTCATGAACTCATTTCATAGCATTGTAAGTAAAACATTCTCTGCTGAATTAAAGCACTCAGTGGAAATGTGTTGTTAGCAGAAATGAGATGTATCAAGTTGTGAGTTTTTTCCTAGCAAAAGAACTACAGGGATTGCTTCTGAATGTGGATCCTGCTCACCAAATCCCAGCTAATGAATGAGGTTGACAACCAGTGGCTAGCAGTGAGTTTTACAGAGGTATCATTTCTACACCTTGTGTTCCACCTCTCGCTTACTTGGTACATAAAGATGCTGTCTTGCCTCAGTGGAACCCAGAAGGGTGGAAAATTTGTCCAAATATTTTTAATCTTGGGAATTTTTAATTCCATTATTTTTAATCTTCGGTAGGCAGACTGTGAAGGAGAGTGTTCTGTACCTTCTACCTGCATGTTTCATTTGAAGTCCCAGTTGTCTTATTTGAATTGTCCTACGCTGTTATGGCTTTCATATGCATTACATATTGCAGTGTTCCAAGTGGTACCTTCCCCATTTCTAGTAAAACACTTTGATTTTTAGAGCATTGTAAAGAGAAGAAGCAGGGGCTTAAAGTGGTAAGTGCCACTATGCCGAATTCTTTCCCAAATGCTCATCAAGATGTCCTAACATGGCCTGGTTTTCAGAACTCCTGAGCACCTGTGGCTCCAGTCTTTCTTCAGGGGGAGCTGAAGATACTTCCTACCACTGAAAATCAGGACACCAGTTTCTACTTCATGCTTGTGCCTTCACAGCCTTTGTGATTTTACAATAGCCAGATGGGGAACATGAGAGTGCATTATCATGTAGAGAACTCTGCGTGTAAAAAAATTAACCCCTTGGTGCCATGTGACACATGAGCTTCTGCACAAGAGTAAGTGCACTTGGCACCACAGTCTCCCACCAGGAAATCCCTACCATCTGTACCAAACATTTATGAACTCACAAGTCATTCCCTGTGATTAAAACTGGCATTTCAAACATAGGTGCAGCAATTTTCTATTCCAGAACAATAGTTTTAAATATAAAAATTTTAATTTCAAAGTTGCCATGTACTTACAGCTAAACAAATGACCTCAAGCTGAGTTCGAGTTAGCGTATACCTCTGGAGGTTTATGTGTTGTCAGTTTGAGACCATATATAGTTTTGGCCGGGGGCTATGCAAAGGGTGGTTGATTAATTATTTACCAGAAATACTAATGAATGCAGTTCTGTTACTACTTTTGATTATTCTGATCTTTATACCAGCTAAAACTTTTTCAGACACATTTAACTTTTCCCATCTGCTACAAAGTAAGAGCAAAAAAGATGATAGGAAAGCAGAATATTTTTAAGTTTCTATGAAACACAAAGTCTGTATTACCACTACCTGTTGTTTCTGCATAATCTGCAATAGTATTTACTGATACACCAAGTATAATATTCATGAAATAGAGAGTAAATCTTATTTTACAATAAATATTTTTACAAATACACATATTTTGGTTTGAAACTGGAATTTTGAATTACTTTGAACTAGATGTTTAAAATATGCTCTAATCCCCTTTTTTTTTCTGACTAATATTATTTATTGTATGGATTGTGATATATTTTGACCATAAGAATACCTCATTTTCTTCACTTCCCAGTAAGAGAATTTGATATAATTCTAGGTCTGATTAATGGAAGGTGGAGTTTCCAGGTAGTGAGCTTGTCATTTTCCTTTTTTCCTCTCCACTATTGATGTTTGCTTTTCTTGGAAGAGCTTTTGAAAGCACACTGAAGGTGAGCTCTGGTTTAGAATTCTGTGTTATTGATGGGATTTGGGGTGAAATTTACAGGTACATGAGCATGCTTGACTGGAGTGTAAAAGCAAAACCCTAAATATAACAGTTGTGTGTGATATTTCTTCTTTCTTTTGGGGGCAGATTGACTTTTAAAAGCAAAAAAAAAGGCTAAAGCCCCAATCCCCTCATGCCTGACTTAGAACCCCTGTTCAGCAAAAGGGATGTGTGTGAATTCCTGTTCTGCAAATTATTTAAGCAGGTTTCCAAAGCTATGTGAAGACTTGAAAAATTTGATCCAATGAAGGACCAAGATTTCTAATGATTCTGAGAAGAAATCTGCGTAGAGCACTCACTTTATCAAAGGGGCTTCTCTGCCATCTTATGGTTTCTCAGTTCTCTTGAGCTGGATCTCTTTGTGCACCTAGACGTCCCTCCCTTGGCAGTGCTGGGCAGTTACAGCCAAAGCAGACAGTTTCCTGCCAGAATGCAGTACAAATCCCAGCTGTCTTTCAGGAACTGGCAGAGATTCCACTGTTCTCTGTGAGGCCTGGTGGTCCCACTACTTGTTGATGGTGCAGGAGACCCAGACTTCATTGACAGTATACATGTGCCTAGAGGCAAAGGCAAGAGCATGGCATTGCTTCTTCCCTTGACTGACATGATGACATTCAGGCTGGATAGCTTGTGAGAGGATCACTCTCTGTGATCTTTAGAGCAGCCATGTGACAAGAATCACAGGGCCTAAAATGTGTACTGTGCAGGTCCCTTTAATACACATACACCTTCACTCTGCACAAAATATGGAACTTGCAACCACTTCAACCTTTTTCCTAACAGCAAAATAATGGGTCCTGCTGTCATATCTCAATAAAGCAAACAGCAGTTGTGCTCTAGGATATTTTTTCTAATAGACAAGTTCTCTTATGTTTATACTGTCGGTAATTATGTCTGGATTTGTCACTGTCTGTGGAAGTTTATTTCATCTTGGTTATATTCTGTTTAGATTTTCCATTTCTGTGATCAGTTTCCTTTTTTAATTAATGGTTGTACTCAAGATTTCTCTGTACTAAATCAAAAGCATTGTCTCCAGCTTTCTTCTGTATAGAAGAATCAAGAAACCAGGCAAGACAAATGCTCCCTTTGGCCTTGTTCATAGTTACACTGGTTTTGTTTTTAAACTCCAGAACCTTTCTGTATGCATTAAGGTTTTTCTCTGGCTCTGTCAACTTGTCCCATGATATCAGAAGCATTTTTAGTATTTCCAGACATCTTGTTCTTCTATTTACTGTGTATCGTACTTAATTTGAAGGCTTTTCTGTTTACAATATTTTAACTTGTTTAGCAGAATGCTCACTGGATTCTGAATGTCTGATAATGAATCAAAACTAGTTCTGTTTCCTGCTTTCAGTTTACTGGTGTTCCCTAAAAATCTCTTTTTCCACTGCCAATATGGTAACTGAATTTTTGTCCCCTAGAAATCTAAATCCAAAATACTCCAGAGTAACGCTTTGATCACTTTAACCCACCCTTCTCCTTGGTGTATGTGCCACAAAGACTGACAGAATAAAGGTGTTCATCAGGCCTGAATATCTGAATGTTAGATGCGTTCACAGAGAAAATACTTTGTTGTATTTTCCACAAGTAGTTGGATATCTCTGCATTTTATCTTGAATACTGCTATAGTTTGCTTCCTAAAAATTGAGGAGGAAAAAAGTTGAAATGGAAACAAAAGAAACAGAAAACACCCTAGTCTGTCAATTAGCAAACCTCCACTCCTTCTACCCACAGTTGGCACCGGGTGCTAGTGAATTAAACCCAACAGGTGTTCAAATGAGCTGACACAGATAATTAACTTAAATGGTCCTATTTTCTTAAAAACTGCCAGGAAATAAACCCCTTCTTCTCTTTTATGTGGTATGCAATTCCCTGACACTCTGTAAAACCAGATCTTTTAAAAAGGCCTAAACTCAGCCTCTGATTTTGTGGGTGCAATTCACTGCACGCTACATATTTAGCTACATAATTGTTCGTGCAAAAGGAACTAAAATGTGTGTCATCAGTTGTGGCCACTGTTGTCATAACTGCAGATGTAAAGCTGCATCTGCAGCAGATGGGGTGTTTTGCAAAATGGAAATTTAACTTTCAAATGGATATGAGTGCTTGTGCCTTGATCATTTGGTACGTATGTATACATAGTTAAATATACCAAAGGAAATACTTTCTACAAACCACTCCTTGTGTAAAAGAAAACAAATAGGAGCTTGAATAAGACTCACTAGTCTAATAAGATGAGGGAAAGAGCTCTAAAACAAGGTCTCATGTGTGACTTCTTTCCTCTGTTGGATCCACTATGTGACTTTGGAAAAAAGCCACTCTAACTCTGTTGTCAGTGTTGCAGTTTATCCGTCTGTACAGTGCAGATAAAAACCCCAAACTGCCTGGTAACTATATAGCATTAATTAATACTAGAAAAATGTACCCCTGCTGTTAGTGACGCTCTCGATGAGCATCAGAAGATTGGTAGGATTAATGCAAAATATTAGTCCTTAAGAATAAGTAACAGAACAACTCTAGTTGTCAGAGTTGTGTATAAACTTTGTGTATAAAGAGTTGTGTATAAACTTTGCCTTTGTGTGCAGTTGCCTTTCTCTCCAGGCTTTTGGGTACATAATTACCAGCTTTACCAGTGGTCAAAGGAGTCAAACCGAACCAGTTTCAGCTCGGTGTATGCTCAGAGAACAGAAGCCTGGGCAGGTTAAGGGAAACTGTTCCTTCTGGAGCCATAGACAGTTGCACTGCCCATTCCAGATTAGGCTAAATAAACCAGGAGCGGTGTCTACACACGTTCATTTGCTCCGTAACATAAAGAAATACTGATGGACACAGAAATAGGAAGATCTCAGAGCCATTCTTTGACTCTTTGGGTTTTCTTCTTGTTACTTCGTAGAAAGAGCTGAAGTTCCCTTGCAAATTGTTGTGATCCACAGTTAAAGGAGTTCTGGTGAAAAGACCACATCTGTTTCTCTCCTGATGGCAGTATGGGGAATAGCAGTAGCGGTGCTTGTGGGGTTGTGCTGGCAAGAGAAGACTGGCATTTGGAAAACTTTCTTTTCTTTTTTAATTTTTTTTTTTAATCTGACTGTAGAGTAAAATGTAGGGCTTAACCCAAACAGGGCTATTTATCAGGTGTTACATCTTTTAAGACAGTTCCTGGATTTGTTGAAGTCAAACTTCAATAAAATTTACAGCTACGTCTATTTGTAGAAGCACAGGACATAACTGGGAAATAAAAGCCTACTGAAGTGTCTTCTGCCTCATTCAGAACCCAGAAGAAATCACAGGACATCAATCAGATCTTAACTCTTAACACAAGCAAACAACTATTGCTTGTGCCGAGATGAGCAAACTNTGTGATCCACAGTTAAAGGAGTTCTGGTGAAAAGACCACATCTGTTTCTCTCCTGATGGCAGTATGGGGAATAGCAGTAGCGGTGCTTGTGGGGTTGTGCTGGCAAGAGAAGACTGGCATTTGGAAAACTTTTTTTTTCTGTTTTTTTTTTTTTAATCTGACTTGAGAGTAAAATGTAGGGCTTAAACCAAACAGGGCTATTTATCTGGTGTTATATCTTTTAAGATAGTTCCTGGATTTGTTGAAGTCAAACATCAATAAAATTTACAGCTACGTCTGTTTGTAGAAGCACAGGACATAACAAACAGCTTCCATTTACTATTAAATAAAATCTCAGTCACGTCCATCCTCAGCCACCTTCTCCCCAAACTGAAGAGTCCCAGACTTTAATCTCCTAACAAGTTCCCTATCCCTTGGATTATTTTAATTGCCATTCTCTACCTTTTCGAACTCCACCACGTCCTTCCTGAGATGTGGACACCAGCACTGTGTACAGTGCTAAAGATGCAGAGGCACTAGGGTAAATGGTATGTCTTGTCATCTTCTCAGTACCATCACAGCAAGGTCAAATGTATTTGGTAGTCTGTGTTTTGTTTTCTTTTTTTAATTGTAGTCCTCTAGGGATAGGTCAGTCCAAAGTTTTCTAAAAGTTGAATCAAGATTGCAAAGATAAGAAGGGAGAATTGGACAAATCTTTAGTGCCTTCCACCCAGGAACTGGGAAATAAAAGCCTACTGAAGTGTCTTCTGCCTCATTCAGAACCCAGAAGAAATTACAGGACATCCATCAGATCTTAACTCTTAACACAAGCAAACAACTATTGCTTGTGCCGAGATGAGCAAACTGTATAAAAGATGGACAAATACATCCTGAAGTGTTTGCCTCCTTAATCTCATGAACCCTTTACTCACAAAGCTTTAGCTCTCCTTTAGCACTGAAGAAGATCTGAGAGCAGTGTGAACTCCTAACCTGTAAGAGGACATCCACTGGTGGTATTTTTGTCAGAGTACTAATTATAGAATTGTCTAAAAATGTATGCAATTTATTTGCTCTGTTAACAGGCACCATGCCAGGTAGGCAGATTGCTTCCACAAATCCATTATGCTATGTTTTACTTGAATTTACTTTCTTTACTTGTGTCACAAACATTTAGGGGGAAAAGTGAGGCCAGAATCTGTAACAGGGATTCCTGATAACTGCGTGCTTTACACTCTCAGAATATTCTAGGAAATTGCTTATAAATTTGCTTGAGGCATTATAGCACAAGTGCTTCTATGGAATTTGTTATTGCTATTTTAGGTTGCTGTCAGTTGCTTATTTTTAAGAAGAACTTATTTTAAGCTTGATAATAGGAAATGTGTTTCTTTTTGTACAGTGGAATTGCTATGGTTTTCACTACGGAATTTCTAGGGTAGTGATTAAATGATTCAAATAAAACAGGTGTTAGAGTAATGGCCTTTACAAGTTAATTAATCTTCATTTTCAAAAGGATGAGCTATTATTAAGCTTAGGTTTATTATACATATTGTAAATTGCAATGGGATTTACTGTTCCAAAGACACAGTCATTCTCTAAGAGGAGGACTTGCCAGTAGACTGGCATTGTGGTACATGATGTGAGCAAAGCATACCCACTCCTTGCTGGCTGAAAACATTTTCTTAAGTATAGCTACATTCCGTGTTACAGCTTATTCAAAAAGATTTGCTGAGAATATCAGTCTGAGAAGACAACATCTACTTAAATATCTCCCGATTTCCACAACAAGCTTGAAATTCCTCTTAGAGTCATGATAGCCTTAATTTTATTTAGATGTGAAGTATTTTTATTACATGGCCAAAATTATTCTCTGTACATATGTAAAAACTTGGAGAGATTTTATTTACAGTAAACCAAGAGCTTTTTGATGTCATATAATATTAAAATGGTATTATCTGACTCTCTCTGAAGCACAGCTCTCTGTGTAATCAGGCACCTTTGGTGGAATATTAATCTTCTGGTTTCCTTTTTTCAGATCGGATCAAAGTCAAGTCCATCGAGTGGCTGGGCACAAAGGCTGTGTTCTACAAACCACAGTGAGTGTGAGACAGCCACAGATTGCTATGCTCGTCTGACAGAATTCAGTAAGAATTTCACTCTGAGTGGGAAGTTGTGCTTTCTCTTTTTATTGTGCACTCACACAGGAGCGAAGTCGACTCCACATATGAGCTGTAATAGTCAATGTTTTTATCTGATGTGGTTCAAATCTCTTACAAAGTCCAGGCTGCTTTCTGGTTCTCAGGACACCAAAATGCTAGGTCAGATGGTGGCCTGAATAACTACCTCCTCGTCTATCGACTGGCACTGCTCACTCTTTTCATGTAGTGAGACAGTTGCTTGGAGGGCATGTCTGGACTTGTTATTAAAACAGTGGCTGCTTCACTAGGCAACTCGTGGCAATCCTGCCTGGTCACTGTAGCTGCATAGGGCAAACTTCTGCCCTGTCAGGGCACAGTGTTGAGGGTGCTGGCATTCTGCTGTAGAGTCATAGAATTGTCAGGGTTGGAAGGGACCTTAAAGATCATCTCATTCCAACCCCCCACCATGGGCAGGGACACCTCCCACTAGAGCAAGTTACTCAGAGCCCCATCCAGCCTGGTCTTAAAAATCTCAAAGGATGGGGCTTCCACCACCTCTCTGGGCAACCTGTTCCAGTGTCTCACCACCCTCATGGTGAAGAACTTCTCCCTAATGTCTAATCTGAATCTACTCACCTCTAGTTTTGATCCCAGTCCCTCCCCAGCTTTCTTGTAGCCCCCTTAAGATACTGGAAGGCCACGATAAGGTCTCCTCGGAGCCTTCTCTTCCCCAGACTGAACAACCCCAACTCTCTCAGTCTGCCCTCATAGGAGGGGGTGCTCCAGCCCCTTGATCATCCTCATGGCCCTTCTCTGGACACGTTCCAGCACATCCATACCTTTCTTGTAACAGGGGCTCCAGAACTGGACACAGCACTCCAGATGAGGTCTCACGAGAGTGGAGTAGAGGGGGAGAATCACCTCCCTCGACCTGCTGGCTGCACTTCTCTTGATGCAGCCCAGGATACGATTGGCCTTCTGGGCTGCACAAGCAGACTGCTGGCTCATCCTGAGTTTCTCATCCACCAGTACCCCCAAGTCCTTTTCTTCAGGGCTGTTCTCAAGCCACTCACTGCCCCAGTCACTGCCCAGCCTGTATCGGTGCCTGGGATTGCTCCGACCCAGATGGAGGACCTTGCATTTGGCCTTGTTGAACTTCCTGAGGTTGGCATGGGCCCACCTCTCCAGCCTGTCGAGGTCCCTCTGCATGGCACCCCTTCCCTCCAGCGTGTCAGCTGCCCCACACAGCTTGGTGTCATCAGCAAGCTTGCTGAGGGTGCACTGAATGCACTGTGCAGTGGCATTATCAGATGCACTTCTTTGTAACACAGATAAAATTTTCAGAAGCCCAGCAGACATGCTGACATTTTCTACCACCCCCTGCTCTTTTGAACCAAGGAAGCTTGAAACTGCACACACATCAGAGGGTATGTCACTGTTACAGCACTAGCAGAACACAGTAAGTGTAATTTACCTTTAGAGAGTGAGCTATTTATTTCTCATGGGTGATTCTCCTATCCTGAGGTATTAAATGATTTCTCAGGTCTGTAGATCTTAGCCTATTTTGGTTAGAGCACACCTTTTGTGGCTGCTTCCTCAACAGACTTGACTTTATCTCACCTGCTCTGACTTCATTCTCTTCTCCTCTGCACTCCCGCATTTATTTTGTAGGTTGTTCTGGTTTTCACAACTCTGCGTGCCTTTTGCTGCAGACCAGACGTATGCCCTGTGTTTGCCTCATGTGTCATGTATGTCCAGTGTTGTCCTGACAGGGCATTTTCTTGATGTAGAGTGGAGGGCTGTGGGGCTCACGTGAGAGGGCAGCAGCCTGTCAGATCTATAGCTTGTAACCTGCCTCCTGCCCCAAGGTGAGTTGTGTCAGGGAAAGAAGGGGGTGAGGAATTAGGATACAGGTAGGATATATCCCAAAGGCAATGTTGCCAGACTGTGGATGGGAGCAGCTGGGAGGTGCCAAGAGGCTGAGCTTGTGTTGGAATTCCAGAAGAGTAGAACACCATCTTCCCAAAGGCTGAAGAAGAAACTTTCCTCATGTCAGTGACTCCTACAGTTAAGCTTCTTGTTAAACAAAACAGTGCTCTTACAATAAGCTCCATGCATTTTTCCTTTTCCTTCCTTATCATTTTTTTTCTCAATGCCATTTTTCACTCCTTTTCAATACCTACATTTTCTCTGTTGAATTCTTTTTTTTTTTCATTTGTCAAAAGGTTTCTTCCACAAATCTCTTTCTTGTTTCTACTTTTGATGTGGCTTTTCTCTGTGTTTCCCTTTCAATCCTCAGAGCTTACTTTAGTCTCTTCACTGTATTTGCTGTGTGGAGGAGTGCTATTGAAAAATTACAAGCAGATTGCAGGGGAATTTCTTCTTTCTCCTTTCCCTCTAGAGGCCTGCTTCTCTTTCCTCCTATGTCTATAAAGTTTACCATCCTCACATGCTTCCTTCTACTTCCAAATCATTTTACCTATCTTTCCCTCTCTTGCTCTGTCCTTCCACTTCTTCTTCTCCTTCACTTAGTGCTGATTGATATTTAACCTCTCAGGTAGGCTGAGAATTCATGGCAGCATTCGGATTACCCTGCTGTGAATAAATACCCCAATCTGTAGCTCAGCTTCACTGACAAACACAGACTTTCTGACTGCATCTGTTCCAGTTTTTGTTCCATTTTTGTCTTTTACACACTCGGTAAGAGTAGCTAGGTTGTCAGATTAACTGTTATAACCAATGTCTTGTATAACCCATTACAGATCAGGTCTGTGTGACATTGTAATTTAAATAGCAGTTGCTGGCAGCCTATCTCTGCTTGTCCTCCTATTATTGCAACCACCAGTAGAGCTGTCTACTGGGAAATTTCAAGTGTAGACAAAGCTTTAATCAACAGTAATCTGATCTTTTAAAAATGCAACACCAATTCATTTATTTCTCATTTCACATATGAAATTTTAATAGGTACAATCACCCTTAAGGATGTTTCAAATATTAACATTATGCACAATTACAAAACAGAACCCTTTTTCTGTATGAAACTATCAGCGTCTTTGAACCAAGTAAGTAGTTTTCTGTGCAGACATCAGGTTTACTATCAATCAGAAACTTATTAACAGCTGTGTTAGCCCTAATTAAGTGTAGAGCAATGGCAGACTTTTTAATTAAGTCTTATTTTCCTAAGAGGAGACGTGGTTTTTTTTTCCCATCTCTTCCCCACCTCCATCCTTATTTACTGTGCAAAGCATCCCTTAAAAATGACTGGGACAAAAGATGGGGCCAGTGATGTGGGGCCAAGATATGAGGAAGTATTTCCTTTACAGAATGGCTGTGACTTATACTGACCATATTTTATTCCATTGGCTTTGTAAAATAATTCTAAATTGTTAATCTTTTATTTTGTATTTTTTTTCCATTTAGATTTCTTTTTTAGTTCTTTCCTTGTCTGAAGTGTATTTCCTGCATTGTCAGTGTCAGCAGAAGTATTATTGGAATTAATTTTAGTGTATAAATTCCTATGAGAGAAGGTGGAAATGTGTGACATCGTATGCACCAAAAGCCAGTCCTTGTTGCCTGAGTAGACCTCTGGGCATGAGCTACAATGTGTAAAGTGTTTAGTTGTTATGACGAAGAATCGGCCTCGCAGGTAAGTTCGAATTTCAAAATGTCTATAAGCGTTTGGTGTTCTTAGTCCTGAGCAGTGCTGAGTGGTACATGTGTACTCGTGGAGGAGGGAAAGTAGTACCCTGAAAAGTCTCTTAATCTGAACTTTCCACCTGGCACTTAAATTGGAGATCTTCTGTAGCCACAAACAATTGCTGGATTGTACCTTCCTCAGAGGATAAGCAGTGTGTACACGTAGGAGGACAGACTAATCTCTTACTGCTCTTGAAACAGTATCATCAAGAATTAATAGTTTTGTTTATCATTACAGGTATAAAAATGCTTTGACCTCACCTGTGTTCAGTTTATCTTTTAATCAGAGACAAAATGACTCGAGGCAAATCCTGACCTTGATGTGCTGACAGTTTACACCAAGGCCTCCAGTGAAATGATGACATTGTATATGGGGTGAGAATCTGTCTCTTACCCTTAAAAGAGGGTGCATCACCACGTTTCAGGGTTTACTTCTCAAACCAAACCTGCAGCTTTACACATTTTAGGCAATAGACTGGTTTCCTTTGACCAGTATGTTTGGCAGGAAAACTTAACATGTTATCCATGGGAAAAAGTGCTGTGAGTTCTGTGGAGCTGGGCATGTCACTTCTAAGGGTCTATGGAGCACTTGTTGCAATCTGAGCTGGTTTGAGTTTAAGGCACTGATGTCATAGTAACAGTTGTGGTGGCCAGCAATGGCTTTAAAATGCTCTCTCTCAATTATGGCAGTAAATCCGAGCGTAGATATAGCAGCTCTTCATTTAGGGGCATTCAGATTATGTCCTAGTTGCCTGTAATAGAGTAGGATGGGAACTCAAAGGGCAACACTTCAAAAGCCATGTAGATGTGGTGCTCAGGGACATGGTTTAGTGGTGACCTGGCAGTGCTGGGCTAACGGCTGGACGTGACAATCCGAAAGGTCTCTTCCAACCAGAACCATTCTATGATTCAAACTCCTGCTTTGTGAAGTTAATTTTTTGCAGCTACGCTTATTGTGTGGTTTCTGTGTTGTTTCCAGCATGGATTCTGGGCTTGTATCTTTAGAAGTTTCTGTTTAGTAATTCTCACATGGCACCCTCTGGTTCGTTACAGTCGGAAGGGCTAATGAATGACTATTGTTTATATATTGTCTGGTTATTAAAACTTAATCTGTGTTTGAGTCCAACCCCAGTGTTTCCAGGGAGAAAACACCTGGGATAATGCCCAGGCATATTTAAAAAGAGAATAGTTGGTGTTGTTTATTTTAATAGTTATGGATCATTTTTATACTTATGTTGTCTTGATTATATGTCACCTGTATGCTTCAGGAGTTTCCAAGTGTGATTACTGTTGTTCTCTTACTTTACTAAAAGCAGAATAAGCTAATGAATTTCTATTGCTTCTGCTCTCCATTTCTCATCCACTTATACTAGGATCATATTCATAGTGTAAGAAATATTCATGTCCTCACAAGATAAAATTTAAAAATGCCATTGGCAGTAGTGATGATAGGTTAGGTGGGATCCTTGACATCTGAAAGGGATGCTCAAAGGTGCTCTGGTCCATGTAAAATTTGTTGTGGTTTGTCTAGATTGCTAAGAACTCTCAGTTTGGGCTACTCTCCTACGTTCAGTGAGGAGTTTTAGCTGTTGGAGACACTTTGCTGTTCTGTCCCAATAAAACACTACAGGAGCACTATAAATGATGCAGCATTAATCCAAATAACTACCGTTTTCTGGCAAAATCTGAATTTAGCATAGAATTAAGGTTTAATTAAAATATGTGCTAAAAGTGAATTTATCTTTCATGTTGATACTATGAAGTGCAGCATAGCTTATCATGCCTGTGCTTACAATTTGCATGAAAACCAGAAAAGTATTGTGCAAACATTATTATACCCATTCCAGAGTCTGTAAATAAAAGATGGTAATTAAAAAAGCCCCAATTACTCCCTTCCCATAAGTAAGTGGTTTGCTAGTTATCTATAATGATACAAGGATAAGGCAGTCCTAATCTAAGGGTGAGTGTCTGCTGGAGAATGCATTATGGAGTTGTTGGAGGCCTCTTAGCATGAACCAGGAAATGTTTTGGAAAAGAGGGTGCATCACTGCATACTGTGGAAGAGAGTGTGCAGTGAAAGAGCAGGAGGAGAAAACAGCAGCACAAGGGTGAGTGGCTGCTGTTAGGGGCATCCAGTAAGGAGAGAAGAGTGCACCTATCTGGAAGGAGGAAAGTCATCAAGAACGTCTTTGAAAGCGGTAAAAGGCCTCTCATCTCCCTTTTCTCCCTTTATTTATTCAGTGAATTTCAGACCTTGCAGAAAGCACCTGGTTGACAGCTCTGTACCTTGTAGTCCTTGGTTTATTCCCAGCAGGGTATACAGCACAGACATCTTCAGCACCAGTTTCCCCTGTTTGCTCTCCTAATGGGTAATGTAGGCTATGCCTTTGTTTCCAAGGTGTGTTCCTGTCTGCCCACTTGTGCCGCGGTGTGGGGACATGCTGGGGGGTCTGGAGACTTGGAGGCTGGACTAAAATGAGGCATCTAATGCTGCCACTGCCCCAGCCATCGTCCCCGCCCTTCGGTGGATGTTGCCACCCCTGAGGCTGTGATGTCTAATCTACTCATGAATCAATTATTGGACTGTCGCATTTTTCAGCCTGGCCTATTAAATTAAACTGACATCAGTCTCATCTCACAAAGACATTAGATAGTGATGAATTTCAGGTACTGTTAACCTGGTTTTGAATTGGTGAGCAAGAGACAGACAGATTCATTTTTCATTTTAGCTGCCAGAACCACTGTCACATCCTATTTTGTTGTTGCTGTTGTGGCTTGTTGATCAATGGGTGACCTTCTTTGCTAACACCCGAGAAGCGGCACTTCCATAAGGAGAAAGAGAGCATAAAAAAGGCCAGAAAGGTCAAAACCTGTTTTTTTTTTCCTGTCTATATTAGAACTGTGAGGAAGAGTGTGCATATGTAAGTATGAGATTGGCTGGTTAAAAAAGCTTCACTGGAAGGCCACATACTGGCTTAAGAAGACACCGTGTGGAATTCATGCAATTCAAGTTTGGGGAGCTTCCAACCATGGAAAACTGGAAAATAAACATTCCATACTGCCAACAGCATCGCTTTCCAGCACCCTACCCTGCCCAGGCCCTGCTTGCTCTCTGCTGTGCTGGCTCACGCAGCGGGACGCTGACCTCTGCCCGTGGCCTGCACAGCCTCTGTTGGTGAGGCCTCTTCTTTTTGAATGCACTTCTCTTTTTCACAGTGTAAACAAAAAAAATATCAACAAGGAAATCCTGGCAGATACTTCCTGCCTGCTGGAGCTGATTCATTACTATTAATAGAACTCTTAATTGACTACTCTAGAGCAGCTATAAAAATTGATTAGATGCAGATGAGGAAATAAACATGGGTCAGGCTCTAGTGGCACAATGATATGAATTTGGTGACCTATTAGGACATTTTTGTGTCTAACAAAGGATTTTTTTTTTAATAAATGTCAAGCGGCCCAAATTCTGCCCTCCAGCCCAGTCTGATGAATGTATAATGAAAGCAAATATTTGCTACAGCAAAAGAATCCTGGTTTTTAAATCTCATTCCTGTATATTTTCAAGAGGTTACATTACTTGACATGTAAAACATCTATGAATTTTAAGTGAGGCCAGATTAGTAAAGCTCTACAGTTGGTCTTTCATCTTAATGTGACCAAGAATGTCCTCTAGCTCACTCTATTTACTGAGAAATTAAAAAATAGCAAATTGCACATCTTTGTGTGCCATATGTCCATTCTTCTCCTGGGCTCTGCTCTACAGCGGTGTTAATTGACTTGCCTAAGCCCTCTTCTCCTGAGTTGTGACCACTCCTGACGAAACAATCCACAATGCTGCTGAGCAGAACAGGGAATGACAAAACAAAGCATAACATTGAGCCGCATTAAGAATAAATTCATTTCTGCAAACTGAAGATAAAATGAAGTTCTGACATATAACCTGTGCTTTTAAAGGTAGAATCTTCAGTGTTGGGTGCTCACTTAAAAAGCTGGGATTTCAGGCTCAGCAATGCCTGAAAGTCAGAGACTTTTTAAAGGCACTTTATATTAAGAAGAACAAATCATTTATGAGTATAAAATGTAGACTGATATACCCATTTGTTTCTGATTCAAATGAAACTTTGAATAAGGAAAACCAAACCATAACAACCCTGCAAGGGCTGTTAAATGAAGACCATATCTTCTTCTCTTGAGCAAACGAATGTCTTAATAAATCTGTATGTGAAGATAAATTGGATTAGATTACAGTGAACAAAAATGATAAGGACCATAACCTTGGAGTATGTTATTGAACTTCTTTTTTGCCTTTTCACCCTGGTCTTCAGAGAGCCCATATTAAATCCCCAGCTTTGTCTGTTGTGCTAATGCCTGGTACTGAGCTAGCACAGCCCTGTGAAATGCTGACAACACACCTGGGTCCAGCAGCCAGGTGAGGCCACTTTTCACCACAGCCTTTTGGTGGGTGGAGGGGCTGAGAGCTGCCCCGGTTGGCCTGAGCAACTTGCCCAGCCCATAAGGAGGTGTTAGAAAGCTCCCCTTCTTCCTGGGCAGCCATTTTCCTCAGTCCTTCTCCTGAGCTGGGTTCCCAGGGCAGAGTGACTGCAGGAAGACAAGAGGAAAAGCACAGAAGAGGGGCCTGAGTGTGGCAGGATCCCCGGCTGCAGCCCTGGAGGTGCCTGTGCTTCACCTGGCCAGCTTTAACTCCGCCCTTGCCTGCGGCCCCAGCTTCTGCCGAGCTCTCGCCAGCCCACCCACCGGCACAGCTCGCCCACAGGTAATTTATAAATGTTGCTTCTAAGGCTCACTTTTGAGACTGTCCGTGTTGCTGTTTCTCGGTGCATTTCATCCAAAGCTGATGCTAACCGGGGCTTTTCCCAGTTTCTTTGTGCCTTTTCTGTGTTGTCACCACTGTTCAGCTTTGTGCAGGTTACTTGGTGCAGCCACAGTAAAAACAGCTAGTGTTGTCTGACAGAGGGACTGTCCCTTTTCTGTTTTGAAGATTGCTGAGGCACATTAAAGAGGGAGAGAAAATCTTGCTCTGCACACCTGCTAATCTCTATCCAGAACCTTCCATGAAGCTCCTGCTCCTGGAGCACCTGCCATGTGCAGATGATGGGGATGTCTGATCCACAAACACTTGCACCTGAGAGGAGGAAAACCCACCAGAAATGCAGCTGCCTCTCAACTCTTACGAAACTTCCGGTGGTTATTTTTATTGTAGATAATTTGAACAGGTCAGATTTAGTTGCACTTTGCTTTTTATTCATCTTTTAAACTGAAATGCTAGGTCTTGTGGATGCAGATTTCATCTTGTGGATGAAATCTGATAAGACTTAGAAAAGTAGAAGCAAATATAATGAGTGTGACTTCAGTATCATGAATTATCTGATCCCTTTTTCTTAACGGTTTCATAATTTTTGACCCCACAATGCTAGCGGTGCACAAAAACATAGCATAATCATGGCAGATTTATTCCAGATTTCTTTCATAATGTTATTTATTCAGTGACGCTACACAATAGCTATGAAGTGAGAATTTTAATTTTAATAGCACTTTTTGTTAGGTTTAGTCAATCTATCTTTTTATTATGTTAAGTTATTTTAAGCTACTTAGTATTCAGGATATTTGCAGTTGCAATGAACAAGTTCATTTAAACACCAAATCAATCAGTATTTTCACTAGAGAGAAATTTTAAGTACCAATTAAGAATGAAAAAGCGATCTACATTCTCTAATGCAATATTAATGTGCTGAGAGGAGTGATCCCAACTGCATGAGAAAAAAATGCAGCTGTGCATATGCTCATCTTAAGAAAGAGGGTTTTTTTCTGTCACTTTAGAATAATTTAATGAAAAAAAGTGGTTCTTTTATTACTACTAATGAATGGAGGACCCATCAAATTGCAAGGCATCAACACACGACATTACTCTCAAACTAAAAGTGCAGTAGATGATCCCAGCAATAATGGAGACTGTGAGCACTTTGTGGGATGGATGGACTGTACTTGTCTCGCTGTGGTGCCCTGGCACCTTTCAGCAGTGCATAGATCACAGCAGAGTTACGCGACGTGCTTAAATCTGTTACTCCCTGATGAAATGGCAACCTCTGCTCATAAAGAGACGGTTTAAAAAGACAGTAAATTAACAGGGGCAGGGGGTATCGTGGCCTCTAGGGCGATGGGGATGCGCAGGGGTCTGCTGAGAGGGGTGGTGGCTGTCCTCCTGGTGAAGTAACTTAGACCTACCCTGACAGAGCGATCAGTCGTGTAGCTGTGGGAAGGGTCTTGCCCTGGCATTGTGGTCTGGTGGCCATATACTCCTCTGGTACCTCCAGTTGGGCTTTTGTTTGCTTTGAAGTAAGGGGAGTGGCACTTGAAATGGCCTTGGGGGCGAGGGAAGCTAAATTATTATACAGGAATAAGCCTGGGAGTGGGGTACCCTGTGTAGATGGGGATTAAGTTGCATGGGGAAAGGATTTTTACAATTCTCCAACAACTGGAGGGCCATTTACTGAGAAGTAAGGAATTTGTGCTTTAACCAAACGACATTTTATCACCTTGCAGTAGACACCTTTGTCTCAGCTTAAAACCTGTTTGATTCCATACCTGTCGATCTGCCAGGGATGTTGTTGAACACTACAGTGACAATCTCGCCCTACCAAAGTGACAGAAAATACATTTGCTTTTGTGTTTGAACTTGTCCTACCATAAAGGTAGTTTCAGAGCACAGGCACCTTGGGGAACATCTGAAAATGCCGAAAGGAAGAAAAAAAAACCAAACCACAATCCTGAAGTTGAATTGTTGAACTAAAGATTGCCTAGTCTCTCCAAGGATTTCATTAGCGACTTTCCTGTGAAATAGTTTCAGAAGCCTATTTACAACAATTTTGTTTTTCTTATTCTAGTGACTTTCTTGCATTAATTTGTACAAATGCTTTTTTTTCTGAGCTATTTCTGTAAATGTTACCTAAGCGTGCAATTTAACGGACTGTTGGTTTAACTGTTTTAAGACAGTATCTTTATGAAATAGCTATTTGTTTTTAGGACAGCAAAAGATATCATTCTGATTAATGGGGGGGGAGTATTTCTTATACACAAATTCTCCTGTGTTTATGAATATAAAACGAGCCGGTGAAGTTAGCCTGATTTATACGAGTTGAAAATCAATCCAGCTTGTTCTTAAAATACTTGTTTTGCATGGACAGCAGTAAGTAAAACAGTAAAGCTTCTGCTCCCTTGCTGGGTTATAAATAGTTTATAAATTAGGCATTTAGGATGAGTTTTTTAATAAATCATCACTTGTCCTGAAATTCAGGATGCTTTGATCTGTGCATGTGTTTGCAAATAGGTAGCACCTTTCTGATGACCCTGCTGCTAATAGCAAACTGCACAGAGGGCTCTCCAGAAGATTCAAAGTGTTTGCTGTCTGGTCAGCAGTAGCTCTGACCATTTGTCACATCACTCGCTCCCCGTGCACCACCGAGTGAGTGGGTGAGTGGTGGTGGAGAGATCACAAAACCAGGCTCAAAGTCACTGTGCACAAGATAAAAGCACCTTTGTGGGATATTGCCATGATAACTCCGGGTTAAAGCTACATATGAAAGATCTCCTGAAAAGAGAGTAGAGAATGTTGTAATTGGGAAGTGAGCGGAGTCATGGGGGAAAATATTTGTAGCAGAAGACACTCTTTTTCCAGTACTGTGGTTGTTACATTAAAGAGCTAATGTGTAAGTTAATGCTGCCTGAGGCAGGATTAACTTCTAATGTGTAGGGACTGAAGATTGCTAACAGCCCAGGTAGCATGGAAACCAGCTTGTGTGGGAAGGGGGCTTCCCGTGCTTGTATCTGGTACGTGGCCATGGCTACGTTTCTTGTGCTGAGCACCCACCACCAAATTCTTGCTTCCTCTCCAACTCCTGAGCAGGTACAAGGTCTGTCACAGGATCAGCCAACTGCAAGGCAGGGCAGAGTTGTGTGTGAGGCCAAATCAGTGTGTGTGACTGACTGCTGTCCTGATTTTGTGCTCTCTTCTTGAGCTGCTGGTGCTGGTTCAGAAAAGCTTGTGCTGCTTTCCTGGAGGAGACTTGAACTTGTTGTCAGTGAATCCCACTGAAGATGGTAAAGATTTGTACCCCCTGGGAATATGCTGCTTCTGTTTAGGAGAACCATTTTGCTGTGCTGAGGTTTTTCAGTATGCGAGAAGGTGTGTTCTTGTGTTGATAGAGGTCTCTGCTAGGGTGGTAAATGTCACAATGGGTGGAGGTAAGAAGATGTGTTCTTCTGGGCTTGGCCCCACACTCCTCTGTTGTGGTGGGGTTGCTGGGGTCCCTCTGATGCTTACCAAGTATAGGGTGGATGTAGATTTCCATGGGAGCCTGTTCCCCTCTCCAGTTTGAGTGTGAAGAAATGGGCTCACAGCACTGCCTTGCACAAGCAGCAGGGAAGACTTAGTGTGGATGGAAATCCTCTGGCAATACTTGCCACAGTGTTTTGTATTGCTCACTGGATGTTGTTTTTATAGGGATTTGGTCTCAATTCTATTTCTTCCCCAAATGTGCTCCTGGGCTCTTACTCTGTTCCTAGTTCCTTCTCTGGAAAACCAGTCCAGTGTGCTCAGCTGTGCTGGGGCACTACCTCTTTGGCTCCTGGCTGCTTTCTCACTCGAAGGGTTTTGTTTCTCCTGGTGTGGAGGCAGAGCACCTGTGTGCATCCCAGCCCTGTGAATGACAGCTTCCACCCTCCGTTGTAGCCGTAGGTGCTGTTGATTGGCATCTCTGTGTTGGCAGTTGTGCAGTTAATCCACTTTCTTATTAAGGTGCATGCTGGTTTAATATTGCCATAGAACTGCTCTCTTAGGATAAAATGGAATCTCAGAAAAAAAAAATATATAAAATGCAAGAGATGGGTAAAACTAATACATTTTCTTCCTTTTTATAAAACATGTTAATTGTGGGTCAAAGAATAATGCAGTTGTTTGACTCCTCCCGATGGATGAAGTTCTCACACAGATTCAGCAGTGTTGTGTTGGGTTGTTTTTTTTTTAACCTGAAAAGAATTCCAAATAAGACCTCAACATCTGTACCTAAAATAGTATTTCAAATGTAATATCTTTTTCTGTATGTCTTCTCTACGGAAGTATACTGTCACTCAGCTGTTCCAGAGGCGACAAGACCCATCAATATCTGTCAGTCGGTCTGAAGGTACCTTTTTAGAATCCAAATTAGAATTTCTAATTAGAAATTTCTGCCTGTCGTGCAGCTTTCAGGCTGAGCGCAGAACATGGACTGTTTCTCTGGTACATGTGTGCCCAGCAGCAGAGGGGATGAGTGGTGCTGGTGAGAGAGTGAGGAACTCCTTCAGCAGCACCAGGCTGTGTCCCCCTCCCAGTGAACGTGGATAACTCATAGCTAATGGGTGTTATGTACAAGGGAGAGGATGAGCTACCCCACTGCCTGCACTGGGAAGTGCAATTTAAAGCTTTCCTGAGGCATCCTTAAACTAGACTTCTTGGAGCATCTCTCTTTGAGCTGTCTCCCATGCAGAACTCCCAGTGTCTCACCAGGGCTTGCTGCACACAGATCAGTGGCAGGGGATGTCTTCTTTGTATCTTCTCAAGAGGTGTAAAATAGACAGAGGTAAGTTTCTCTTGTTATGATCTGCAGAAGCTTGGCTTGTGTTACCATAGTTAGGCGGTGTTTGGCCAGGCCCCTGCACTTTGTTAGACGGAGGGAGGATGTGAATTGTGTTGAAACCAGGTCCTAAACCAACCTGAGGGGAGGAGAAATAGCGTCAGAATTACATCCTCATACGCCGGTGTCTGCAAAGCCAAGCTGCCATTTTATGCTCTCACTTTATCTCTTTTTCCTTTCTGAAACGCAAGGGAAATTTTGAAAGGATATATTTTTCTTAAACAGCTTTTTCAGGAGCTGGACTGGTTAATTAAAAACTAAATTTGGAATCTACAAACACCCAGAAATTATTTACACTGTTGTTAATTTCTTCTTTAATATTCATAACTGTTTGCTGTTAATTAAGAAGAGAGGGAGAACATGAATAAAGACTCAGAACAAAAGCAGTCTGCATACAGATAAGGGTCTGAGTTCTCAAAGAACTGGACCAAATGCACACTGCCTGCACCGAGGGAAGAATTTATGTACAGAGGCTGTGCATTCCAGCTGAAAAAACGGGTACACTTATATATGAATCTTACTACACTGGCATTTGGTGCAATCCTCTTGCCACCACGGTTGCCACTTCCCTGTTTCCTGGCAATAGACATTCTGCAGTCTGGGAGCAGTTGAATTAGTTCTTAGAAAGTGGGGCGTGTAGTTTGGAGATGTTGCTCACTTTTGAACTAGCATAGAAAGCAGCTGTAGGGAATGAGGCTGCATAGCTTGGAATAGGATGCTGTGGTTTCTTTATACTGCTGCCAGTCTAGAGATCTTAGTGGTTATCTTTGCAGCATCTGGAGGCTGTGGTCCTGATGAGAGTTTCCCGTGCAGGGCATTTCACATAGACATAGGCAGTCAGTTTCCTGATGTCACACAGCATTGGCCAGCAGCCGGGCACCGCAGCCCCGCTGTGTGAATGGCAGCTGGCTTCCTTCTCTCATATTTGCAACTCTTTCGCATCCAGGCCCTTCACAAGCTTTCTTCCTTTCTGGTTTTAGTACACTTGTTTAACTTCATCTCTACAGTGTATGTACCTTCAGTCTTAACCCTCTAGTGTGAATCTCTTATTTGAGCTGTTCAGAATATCTGCCCTGTTTATGACTTGGGTTGCTATCTCTGATTAGCTCTACACCACTGTGTGCAATTTGTCATCTCTGTAGGATCTGGGTGAGCTTTAAATAATGTATTTTAGAATATATTAATGAATGGAAGTCCTGTATTGTCCAGTAAGGTTTGGGAACCCTGTGTTAGTTGTCAACAGGAAAGCAAAGCTGCTCAACAAATGCTTGGAAACAGGAGGATTCCATGAATATAAGTCCCTGGACTTAGTATGGCCCAGCTCACTTTCATTTCCAAAGAGACACAAAAGATTATACTGCTTGGAAGTCAGTTGAGACCTGCCTCTTTATTCCCTTCAAACCCATTTGAAAACCCAGGCTTAAATTATTTTTTACTAGTCTGCTTAAAATGCTCAACTTGGTAAAAAAGATGCAGGAATGATCCTCTACAGCACGGGTGACCAAGTCATGGGCTTGTGAACAGCACGTGGCTGACAGAAAGACTTCATTTTCAGAGGCTGGAAACGTGAACAGTCCTGAAGAATACATTCCCTCAAGAAAAGCAAGGGTAAACTACCTTGAGGAGGAACCACTGCATTCCCCTTTTACTTTCTTCAGCTATACTCCCAACTCCTTGTAGCAGTAAATAATACATCGCATAACACGTTTAATGCATTATAATATGTTGACTTAAATGCATGGCTAATTGAGAGTCTGTATTTCATGTCCACCAGTAGGGGTTACAGTAAACAGTTCCTTTTGGCCTGGCAACAGCATTCCTGCTGGATCATTCTTAGAAGAGACTCTTTCTTACAGATACCTATGAAATGTATAGCACAATGTGCTACCATATGCTTGCAATATGAAGGGATGACAAGGTGAGATGAAGCACCCGGTGCAGCATGCTTAGAGAAAGATGACCTTACTTCATCCCCTGCCCCTTTTCATCACCTTTGCATCTCAGCAGGCACAGCTGGAAAGACTGTGATTGTGAAAATAGATGGCTAGTGTCCAGTGGAGAGGGCTAGAGATGACTAGCACAGCCCAGGAGCATTGACCTTCCTTTGGATTGTACTGGTGCAGGAAAAGATCTCTTGAAATAATTAATGTAATGTTCTAACATTGTTAATGAATAAAAAGTTGCTCTTTGTGCCAAGGGCCTTCACAGGTCTGAGGTTCATTGATGCAGGAGCTGGACTCGATGCCTGTGTTGATTCTCAGTATAGAGATGAGGTTGAAAGAATGCCTGTCCTTAGCTCAGGGTAGATTTTCAGTTAGGAGACCGAATATGCGGGGGGGGCAATAAATCTAGGCTTTTATGAAGGCTGCTATGTAAACCAGCCTGCATGACTGGCATTCCTACACTGGTGCTCGCTGTCTTGCAGTGCTACCAAGACAGGCTCCTTGGTAGGTTTCAGACTCCACCATGGCAATCTTTGGAGAATGAGCTGTGGGAAAAATAGAAAACTGGATGTAAGGAAACAGCATTTTTAAATGAAAATGAAATACCTTGGCTCTGAGGTAAGGAATGCAATCTAACAAACATAAACACTCCATTTTTTTTTCCAGGGGTGGAGATTCAGGAATGGAGCTGAGGGAAGAAACACAATTGAAAGAGAATCTGTGTTCCCTTGTGCTCCAGTGAGGGTGTAGCATACTCTTGCTGCAGTCAGGAGTGTAACTGTGACAATAAGGTTAAAGTTGCAGGAAAAAAAATATTTTGGCAAAGATTTATGGAAGAAATGCAGCGTAGAGAGGACTCTGGAGATGAGAAGCAGACTTCAGACTCTGGCAGCCTGAACACAAGCAAGAGACCTGGGTTAGAGATGAGTGAGCTGTATGTACAAATACATGTCTGTGATCTTTTTGATATGAAAAAGATCATAAATTGTATCAGAAAATACAGGGTCAACAGTAGCAAGAACACCTCGAGGGAGACAGGAGTTACAGTAATATCAGAAGACAGCTGGTAATGGGGCAACAGAAGATTTTTATTTTTCTTTCTTCCCCTCTTTCTTTCCCCTTAGGGATGATGATGGAACAGTAATTACTGAGAAAGCCAGCAACCTGCAGAGTGTAGGAGTGTCTTGCTTGTAGTTAGAGATGCTGAAATCTGGCATATACAGGAATCAAAATCTGATCTCTGAACAATTGAATCTGCAGATGGTGGGCAGGTAAGAAGGCAGATGGGGTGGGGAATGGGGAGAAGGAAATGAGCATGGTGATACAGTGTCTTCCTTGAAGATCTAATACCTGCTAGTTACATCCATTCAAAGGTTTATCTGTTAATGAAAATGTCTCTGACCCAAATGTTATCTAAAATTAAACCCTGGAAAAGGGATAGTTGAGGTATAAATGGATGCAACTGGATCAGTCCACTGTGTCACTCAAACAACACAGCATGGCTGCACTCTGATCTCTGTTCTTCCTCCATCTCCTTTACAACAACATTGTGCTGGTTTAACTGGTGATCTCTAATCCTCGATCTTGGAATTGCAGACAGCATTCTCATGGACTGTTGGTGTGAAGATGAAATGGTGTGTATATAGAAGTAATAAACTGCAATGTAAAAGGAATAGGCGTAAATTTATTGAAGTAACAGTGATTTAAGATGCTTGAAGCTCAGGGTGAGAAACTTGAAAAGGGCCTGAGGTCTTGGGGACTGCTCGGACACTGCTAAAAATCAACCCTCTCCACAATGTCCCAAGGAGGTCACTTTAAAACTAGATTAGGCATCCGTAATCTCCTCTGCAAATGTGGGCTGCTCTGTTCTAAAAATGCTGTCTCCCAGCAAGACGATTAAAAGTGAATGCCTGGGAAATAGAAATTTCCCTTGTGCTGTACTTGTTTCCTTCCTGATTTCTGTGGCTGGAACTTACTGATACTCATCTCTGTCCTCACCAATATTCCTGTCTCCCCTGGAGAAGTAAGTATTTTAGGGGTCTGTGGTGTGTGGAGATCTTGTTGTTATCTGTGCCAACAAACTCCAGAGCAATCTGCAGTACCAGAGGAAAAACAAATCTAAAGTGTGAGATTTTGGTGAGAAATTGCCCATTTGCTCTTGTCCTGCAGGTGCTCCTGGATTTGCTCACCCCGCTATCAGTTGCTCTATTTCTCTTAAAAAGATCTTCAAATAGCTTCCTTTCTGCTTTCCGCCAATGGCGGTCCATGTGAATTTTGCAAGTTGTTATACCGTGTTTACATGTAAGAATGAAACATTCTTCTCTTTGAATAAGAGATGAAACAAGTGGCAATGAAAATGCGATTGAAAATAAAATCCTCCACAGCTGAATAAATACTGTCCTTTGCATATTAATGAAGATCTGATGGGAGCAGCAGAAGGTGCAGCGGTGGAAGCATTGAGTGTTTCTGTCCAACCCCACTGTGAGAATCTCAAAGACGATGAGAATTAAAAACACTTAATGTAGAACAGAGTTTAAATGCCACAGATTAAAAAAACCCAAACATAACTGTGGGGTTTTATATTTTTCCATTCTTGTTTTGTTTTTAAGAGGAATCGATGAACTGATACTGCTTTTCATTTTCTAGCTATAGAGAGGAATAATTTAACTTCTACATTTGTCTGTCAAGACCACTGCCTGCTTGTGCATGTAGTTGAAATCTATCAATATAATAAAGCTTTTCTGTTTCTAAGTGTTGAAACAGTAAGTACTGAGTAGCTTTGATATGCATACTTTTTAACTGCTATCTTTCAAGAAGTAAAATTAACTGCATGTCAGTACTTAACGCATGAAACCATGATTTACTGTCCTGAGAACTAATTTCAGCTTGCTGTAGATGTAAACTTGCCCTCAATTAATGTACTACTGGGCCTGATTCAGAGATGGGTGAAGTCAGCAGGTCTTTCCAATTACTTTTATGGGTATCAGATGAAGTCTTTAATTAATGCATCACTGAGTGCTCAGACTCATTAAAAAAATTCTCATTTCTAGATATAATGCAGATCTTTCAAAATGTCATTGTACTTTAAAGCTCTTCTGCTCTCTTGGATGAGAAGTTATTTACACTTGTGTGAATACATCTGATAGATTCCTTCTTTCTTCACACCATAATATGCCTACAGTATGTGTTTTGATATATTATGTGTATCTTTGAATACATAATATATTACCAGATGGTACGTGATTAGCAGGGTATACTGCAGTAGGAAGATGTCTTCTGCCCTGGGTACATGTACACAGTCTGGCAGTGTATGTATTTAAAGGGAATATTTCAGAATGTATTTTTAGGAGAGAAAATAATCTGTTGATACATGCGAAAGTTCTGGATACGTGGTAAATGAGCTACCCGGGAAAGCTGCGTATCTGACGTGCTACTCCAAGTATTGGAAAACTTCCCCTGGCTCGGGAGTTTAGCCTGGTGAAATTTTGACTGAGGAGACTTATTGTTCAGGTGCCGCTGGCATGTTTTCAGTTCCAGGAGTTTGAGTTCAGGTCTGGAATATGGAATACACAATGTCTGTATGATCCTTGTCCAGGTCTCGGCTATTCTTTATTTGCAGAGGAGCAAAGGAAAAGATTCTGGTGGGTTACGGCCTGCTTGAGTGGGAGCAGCTGAAAAGCCATTGTTTTCTCAAAACAAGCAAAATGCCAGCTCGGGGCTTGTAAACAAACTCCAGTGTCAAAGTAAACTTACGGGTGTGTTTCAGGATCCTGAAAACTCATTATTTAAATGAGAAGCATTGATACATCCTTGCCCAAAACCATGTAATTTGCTGTTATAATTAAGACTGGTGTTGTGAAAAGACCTGAAGTTATGGCCACCTGTTGCTAGTGTAGATTTTAGTCATCAGAAATTGAATGCCATGGGCCAAACTTTCAGCCCTCAGTAATAAAAATTACAGAGTGAAGAGAAATTATAGACATCCTAGAAGTGTGCTGGTTATGGGTCAGTTTGGGTCTGCAGGTAGCTTTAGGTTGGTAGCAGATAGAAATTTCATATAAGAGCTTTAGCTCATGTAAATCAATAAGGCTTCTCTGATTATAATGAGCTAATGCCAACTTCTAGCACCTGAAAAGCTATTGCCTAGATTTACAGTGTAAATATAATTACTATGACAAAGACTTGCTTTGGTTCACCGAGCTGGCAACCAGCAAGGCTTACAGTATTGTGCCTTTTTGTTCTTACTCAAATGTCTTTCTAGAGAGTGGCTGGAGTTAGAACCTAGCCTACAATTTCTTTCCCAGCCTGCTGCTCTGACAGTATTAGCATATAAAGTAAATACCCTTGCGGAGCGCGGGGCTCGTTCCGCCAGGCCCCGCGTCCTGCGAGCACGGCGGGGAAGGCCCATTTCAGCACAGTGTTCGGCGCAGCAGGAACCTGCTGACTCGGCACTACCTGCGGGGGACTCGGTGCTTTTCAGGGGTGGCTGCTGTAAGCGGTTGCAATTAGGTTTTGACATTAACATCCCAGCCTGTGTCAGGCAGACTGGGAGAGTAGAGCAACTTGCTAGATAGGATTATTTCCTGGGCTCTGCCAGCGGACTCGGTGACAGTAGGCTATTGATTTAAAGATGTGAGGCTAGCTTTGCAATCAGATGGGCTAGAAACATTTTGAAATGCTGCAGAAATACAGCGAGCTCTCTGGATAGAAGTGAGGAAATTGTGAACTGTTGATTCAGACTAGTAAACTATGAAAAGTGGAGGATGGTTACCGCAGTAGAAACAGAGAGGGCAAAAGTACCACCTTGGGTTTTTTTCATTAAATTATGTGTTGTGTAAGTTGAAAGACATTTAATGTCTTTGGCCACAAGCTTTCATGGACTCCAAAGTATAATGTCAGTACAGGTCTCTCTTTGCCTGGTTGCAGGCTATCATTTAATTTCCATTACTTTTTGCCTTCTCCATTCACGCTGTGATGTCCCTGCCAACAGCTAATATCGGTAAAAGAATCAATAAAGCATTATTAATAATAATTGAAGTGTGGGTGGCCCATTACACTGAGCGGGCTTAGTCTCTCCAAGCACAGATTCTGCACTGCAGCTGAAGAGACTTGGTGCAACTTCAGTGATGCCTGGATGTAAGCGAGAGCAGGATGCGGCCCCTGGTAAAAGCAGGAAATTGTGACTTCTGATGCTAAGTGCCTGAAATGCCACATAACTCGGGGAAAACTGTGAGGGGAGGAAAAGGGCTGAAGGGAGGCAGTGAGCGAGCTTTTTGTGCTTGGAAAAGAGAGAGACCTGTTTTCAAGTCCTCTTTATGTGACAAATAAGAGTGCAATAGTTTCAACCCTAGCACCTAGCAGTCATTTTCCACGGTATAAAGGCACCATAACTTAGTGTGATTTCTGTGCCCCTGGGAGGCTGCAGGCTTAAATAATAAGGGTGCTCCAGGTCACTGTCGAGACACAATTAACCCTGAGATTGAAGAAATACCTTTCCACCTGCAGGAAGGATTCTCATTTTGAATAGCTTTCCATTAGTTTTCCTGTGGGAATGACATGATATTGGCAGCATTTCCAGAACTAGTATGACAGTGTTAGCCACGGAGCAGCTTAGCTGTAGGTCCTTAACACTTCTGTGGTCACTAGGGGTTCTGTGGGCTTTAATTCAGGCCCTGACTGGCTTTTGGCTATTGGGAAATTTTTATTTTATCCTTATGCAATTGAGGTAATTCCATGTGGCCAAAGAAATACCACGCCTGCATTTTAGCAAGGGGTGCATTTGCATGCACCTAAGTTGTGTTTTTTGCTGTTCATTAATTTCTTGTTCTCCCTTGGGTTGCATGTAAAGCTAATAATGAATGGCTGTGTTTTCAGCTGACCCAAAACATTCAGATGTGCTTGAAATTCCATAAAAAAAAAAATATTTTTACCTGAAAAATAACCTGGTAGATAAACAGTTGAGTAGGAACACTTAGAAGAATCGGAGGATTCAAAGACAGCAGTCAGTGTTGTTGGGAAAACTTTAAAAACTAGATCATTTAGCATGGGAACCAATTTTTAGATAAACAGGTATATCAAAACTTTAATACTGGTTACTGCTTAGTTACTTAAATGTTCTTTCACCACTGTTCAGTTTTGTACAACTCTTACTTTACTGCAAAACCACTTCTGCAGAGGGAGACACAGAATAAAAATGACACCAAGCAGGAAAATTTACTTGGAAAGAAACCTGGTCTGGACAGAACGTTTCATGAAATTTGGAAGATGTCCTCTGTGTCTCAGGAAGGGTGGATTCTTCCAGCATGAGCTGATCCCGGAGAGGACTGTGTTCCTCTGGAGAATGGGTTTGTGATGACTAATGGCTCATTTCATAGCTACTTCTGCAACTTTCCCTATCTGGGATGTGCAACACCAAAAGCTGCTGGCTAAAGAAAGAGGCTGATTGCAGTTGGCACTCGTTAAATCTTTAGAAGACATGGTCAATGGAGTGAGTCACTGATACAGGAGAACAGGACTGCAGTGAATTCAAAGTGATAACAGAGGTAAAGCAGCCGTTGTGAAATCAAGTGTTATGTTCCTGCTGGCTGCTGCCTCCCCCTGCCTGGGGAGTCTGACCTGCTTGGCTCTCCAGGATTGTGGCTTGACAAGTGCTACTGTCACATAGGGGGACGTTCCAGGCAGCATTGCCACTTGCTCACGTTATCCCCATAAAGCAGAACCTGCAGGACCCTGTAGAACAAAACGGGGCAATATTGAAAGCAGCAAGATGTGGCTGTAGTGATGAGGAGAAAAATGATAGCTGTAAAAGCATCACAGGGGCACCCGCTGGCTCATCGGGCACTGCATGCTGTCATGCATGTGTTTGGGAAGGGATTATACCTAGTGATCAGTTCCCACTCTTAAGTATCAGATAAGTCAAAGTGAAAGTGCTCAGGGGCATGAAAAAAGCACAGAGGATAAATACTTTAATTACACAAAACTGAAAACAGATGGCTTGGTTTCCTTCAGGGGTCATGAGAGGGGTATAGAGAACTAGGAATATTTATTTACATTCATAGTCATCACGGGACGAATATCAAAGCTGGCTTTGTTTTGGGAAGTGGGGGTCTTGGACCCGACGATTTTCTAAGGTCTCTTCTGACCTAAATCATCATTTGATTGTTGCTGAGAGGCAGTAAACTTAAGGCTCTTTTGGCCTGTGGACCCAATGCTGTAGCACGTTCTCCTGAGTCCGTGACGTTAAATGCAAAAAAGTAGATTATACATCACTATAGATGGGGAAAAACTCTGCAGCTGGTTTGGATGGGACACTTTTTCCCCAAGGGCTGGATGCTGTCAGGCCAGCACAATTGGAAAATTTCATAAGAAGTAAAAGGAGATTGCTCTCCTAGCCCCAGTGTGGTCGGTGTGGATTGTGGACAGGGACAGCTCATCTGGTTTGTCCGGATGTGCTCTGTGCATGGTGAAGTTCAGCTTTCAGTTACAAAAGGATAGTTCTAGTAACATCAGCATGGGAACTTCTTTGCAAGGCAGTTGGACTTCCATACAAATTTACTGGGGGGGGGGATCAATCTATAAATTGACCCTGGAATTAAAACTTGCATTTTGCACTGACCAGATTTACTATGACAGAGATGGTTTAATTTATTCCTATTTATTAAGGTAGCTGTGCTAGGCTGAGAAATGTAGGAAAGAATTAATGAAGGAAACACTGAAGCCTTTGCCTTGCACAGGGTGCAGCCGACTGTGTTACCCTGGTCTGTGATCCCTAGGATAATGTTACTCCAAATGAAGCCAACAGCTCCTGATTTCTTTTTCATTTTTACAGATTAGGCCAACAGATTCTTGAAGTGTTAAAAAAACCCCATCTTTTCTTGAGCAAAAGCAGATTACAAGAAGCTGGTTGGCTGTTTTCTGCAATATGCACACCAACCTGTCCTTGTCCAGAATTTATTACAGTAACGTGGTCGCTTCGATAGTGGGTAATAAGGAGATTATTGTTGAAAAGAGGAAAAGAATCTAAGCCTGAAAACTACTTTTGTTAGTGCTGCAGTATGGATCTGTTGCAAGGTTAATAATAGTTCTCTGTTGACAAAGGAAAGAGCCTGACAACAGAGAAGAAATCCAAATGGGTTTGAGTTCCTCGCATAATTATTTTAATTGCCATGTTCAGAAAAGGTTTCAGAGATTCCCCAAGCGCTGCTCATCTCCAGATGAGATTTACCAGTGCACCACTCACAAGCTTTCTTTTGAAAAGTCACTTTCTTGTTTTATCATGTTTACAAAAACTGAAGTGAGAGTTAGTTACGAATCTTCTGTTATTTGAGTCGATGGCAGATGCTCGGAAGGCTTTGCTGTGTGATAGAGCTAAACTCTCTGGGACTGATTACAAAGAAATTCCATTAGCAATATTTAAATGCCATCTTTGAAAGGCACTCAATAATATGTGTGTTGGCGCCGATCAAGAATAGTACCTTTTAAAAATGAAAAAGTAATGTGTCTGTTAGTTTAACATAAAAATGTCAAACTGTGGGCAGTCTCTTGTCAGTTAGAGAATCTGGGCTATTCCTAATGGGAATAGGGATGAAGGAGGCGGGGGGAGAAGTAGGTACTAAAAATTGCAGATGTGCAGAACTACTCGGAGATAATTTGTGCTGGCAAATAACACTGTCAGCCAGTTTGGGAGTAATACAGGCAGCCTGATACTTGTTCTTCCTGAGCCACCTCAGTGATTTCTCTTTCTTAGTATCTTTTTTCATAGCTAGTAAGGCTTTACAGCAAGCAGGGCTGTTAGTGACGTGCTGAGGGGGGGGTGGATTTGTCCAGATTTAACAAATGTGCTTTAGCAAATTCCTAAAATGGACTAAAATGGCAAACCTGCTGAATTGAGGGATATACCTGTGAGAGAGAATGGAAGGATCCCTGAACTCTGGGGGCTAGCGGAGCTGGTGCTCACATAGGACTCAAGGCATGAAGATGAGCATCTCTGTTACCTGGCGGATCCTGTTAAGATTAAGTCTGGTATAAATAATTCTCTGAGTCAAGCACCAACCCTTGCCTCAGCTAAAAGTAGCTTCTGAGGAAACAGAAGTCTGGTAGAAGTTTACTTGGAGGAAATGTCTTATAAGGACTCTCCTCATTAGCTGGTACACGGGTCTGTTGCTTGCTTTTGGGAGGTCAATGCCTTTTTTTTCTTCTGTTAAATTAATGTTCTTTCCATTGTTTCATTCACATCACCTTTGTCACCCACCCCCCTTTTTTTCCCCATTTCCTCAGCCTTCTTCAAACTAGAATATGTATTTAATGTTCTCTCCACCTGGGCATGTTTAGAACCTCTCCTTGCTCTCCAGATAGTACCTAAGGATTAGTTCCAAAAATGTCCCACCTAAATGAGGCCTAAGCAACAGCTGCTGCTATGACACTATGTGGATGTTCATCAATGGCTGTCTTACGATTTAAAGGTAAACTGGAAAGGAAGCACATCTGACATCGAACATCCCAGTGTGCTGTGTAAGCCCTGAGACATTCCTTCATCTCAACCTTTGTCTTAAAGACAAATTTTGACTTGCTTATCTAACCAATTGCCCAGGCTACAACCAATTCTTTCTTATTTTTCCTATGGAGCCCTTTCTTTTATTCTTCTTTCATTTTATCAACCCCCCTAGATGGTGTTTCTATATAGTCTACTATAGTTTTTCTTTTCAAGCCATTGGTTTGGTCTTCCTCTGGTCAATTTGTTGCACTCTGCACCTGAACATTTTGGTTTAATGCCTCTTTTATCCTAAATTCTTAAAAGCATTTAATCCACAGATTTGATGCCTTTTCATGTCAGCTTAACGATTTGTTCCCCTTTGGGGCCACCAGTCGTTGGCTCACAGTTTTTTGTCATTGCTAATTGTTATACTTTGGTTTATTGCTGTGTCATTCTGTCATCCTTTCCCAGTACTTTGCTCCAAAGTGCTATATAAATAACAAAAATATAGTGTAATGGGCCAACCATGAAGTAAATCAATGGAAACCTTGTTGTGAGGCCAAAACCTGGGGTCCCCTAGAACTGTGCTGCAGAAGGCTAGCTGAAAGGTGAGGACCATTTTCTGGTGCTGTTAATTCCCACTATAAATACTTTTACAATTTGCTCTCTAATGCAGAGGATAATTAGAAACCCTGATGGGAAGCAGATGCAATAGTTACCTTGGTTGCAAGACGAAAGGCTTATCTTGACATACTCTTAGAAGAGAAACCAAGGCCTTAGGAATGCCAAGGACCTAATTCAAGAGGGTTTTGAGTGCCTGTCACTTTAGGTATGTAAGGGAATAGGTGTTTGAGGAAGCTACAGTAGAAATGGATATGGAGTGAAGTCACTTGGCTCGCATTTCAAGCTCCTGTATCAACTGTCATAAGCACATGCCTTACTTTTGACAGGCAATTGCCGTGGCTTAACTTTTGCCAGCTTTGGATGGGAGCCCTACAGATGCTGGTATGTTCCTGTAGGGCAGCAGGTGAAGGAAGGATTTCAGTATTAATGGGAGCTTTTAGCATTGCTGTTGTGCTTCAGAGGTCAGTGCGGTGTGGCTGGAGCTACTTTTTTAGAGCGAAAGCAGTGAGAATGAAGTTAGAGGTGACATGGTGATCTATCCAATGACTTCTAAAAGATCTTTGGCACATCAAGAAATATAACACGCAATTGGAACACAAATTTGAGCTCCAATGATTAAGGATTGGGAGGTGGGGGAGAGTTTAACTCTTCAAAGTTGATTTAATCTCTTGCAAACTAATTTGCTCAAAACAGCAGTTTTCCTTTGGCTTTGGTTTTTATGCTTAAAAAAAACCAAACCCAACACCATCGACTGGATGAAAGCTTTTTTTTTTTTTTTTCTTCTATCTGGCTAACAATTCAAAATGCAGAGAATACAACAAACTACAGGAAAAAGTAATTATTCTGCTATAGTTGCTGGAGTGCCAGGGGAGATCAAAAAGCTTGTTCTGCTGTGCAAGGCAAGTGCTGGTCCAAGAAGCATCCATGCAGGAACAGTTTGAGGTGAACTGTTTGTCCTTCTGATTTCAAGGTCAAGGAGAGGGGTTTTCAAGTGCAGATGGAGAGAGGAGTTCACAAATAGTGCTTCTGTGGAACTCCAGATTTATTGCATATGACAGTAGTGATAGGTTTGATACTGGCTGTGAGGCTGTTCCTCCTGAGGGGTGGCACTAATGCTGGAGGTGGCGATAAGGATCAGAGGGGGCTGTGATAAGATGGCACAGAGCGTCTTGGAAGGGCACAGGAGACTTGTTAGAGCTGACTTCCCACCGATGGACAATCGGAGGGGGAGGTGTCCTGAAAGGTCAGCAGAGAAAAGAAATGTCAGGGAACTCTGATAGGGATCCAAATCAGTTTCCCAAATTTACCAGGAACAAGTGGTGCTGGGACTTCCAGATGCTGCAGGGGAATTTTAAAACAAGGTGCAAGCTCTTGAGGCATATGGGCATGTCCATTTCCCTAGTAAAAGCAGGAGGTGGCGTCAGTTTTACATCTCTATTGGAGCTGTGAATGTGGATGTTCAGATACAAATGAAATTCTCCCGGTACATGGGCTTAGGGCAGATGTTGCAAAGCAGAGACTGGATGCAGCGTGAGTAGACACAGGGCAGGCAGGGGGTGGTGGGCATCTCTCTGGCAGACTGGACTTCTACTGAAGTCAAGACAACTGCGTAGCTTTTACAAATCCTATGTAATCAGTAAAGCAAATACAACAACAAAAAAAATCCTCATAGCTGAAACTTTGGGCAGCTTTCAGGAGAAGCAAAAATGTACCTCATTAATTTGACACAGGAATGTATGAGCCACTAATTAGGGGCTCTCTAATATGAGCAGCAGAGGACTTCTCACGTAATTGCTGGGATGGAAACTCGTTCTTCTGAGTTTCAGATGCGTGTGGTTTTTGTGGTGTGGGTTGGTTTTTTTTATTGTTTCATTTTATCTTTAAAGAGGGAGTAAGTGTGTTTATTAAGGTGGTTATATTTACCCTTAATGCAATGCATTAAGCATCTATTTATTACCAAGGAGTCTGCTTTAGCAGAGCGTGTGTTTGTAGAAGAGCAGTGCTATTGATTAGAGTACTTCGGAGGCACTTTACTCTCATTAGAGTTGGAGTAGATTCGGTGTGGTGTGCTCTGGTTTCTATAAGCAGTGCAGTATGCATATGTTTTGTCTGCTGGATGTTTAATGGTTGCTGTTGGAAGTGATTTTCTGTCTTATATGGCACTGATATTGTTTGAATGGTGGTGTTTCCTTCTCCTTTCCACTTGCTCTGTTAATGGTAATAATTAACCAGCTCTCTGCTTTCACTTACATTAATAAATTGATCACTCAAGTATCATAAGCGGGGTCTCAGTCTATGTACTTCTGTGTGAAATTGTGCTCCCGGTAGCTCTAATATTTATCTGAAATAGCTTTTCAAAACAAAAGAAAAAAAAAAAAGAACCTTGCAGCACAAATGTTCTAAAATTATTTAGTAAAAAACGGGTCAGAAACCAATATGATTTTTTTTGTAATTCGTGTATCTGTGATGCTCATGATCCATTGAGGCCTGGCTACGATTTGTGCACATTCTGGTTTTCTCAGACTGTAGTGAGAGTAGGGCTGTGCAAGCTCATTTAGTTTGGGTAATTTTGCTGGTATCTTTGAGAGAAAGGAAAATAATGAAAAGGCAGTACGCTAGTTTTCTAACACTTTATTGTTTTGGTTTGAGACTTTTGGTTGTAAATTTAATTTTAGAAACACTGGGAAACTTCCATCCAGATATTTTTCCTTTGCACAGGATATGTAAAAGCTACGCAGTTGTCTTGACTTCAGTAGAAGTCCAGTCTGCCAGAGAGATGCCCACCACCCCCTGCCTGCCCTGTGTCTACTCACGACGCATCCAGTCTCTGCTTTGCAACATCTGCCCTAAGCCCAAGTAGCGGGAGAATTTCATTTGCATTTGAACATCCACATTCACAGCTCCAATAGAGATGTAAAACTGATGCCACCTCCTGCTTTTGAGCTCAACACAACTCATTTTTCTTCAGGAAATTGAAAGTCTTTGTTTTATTTTCTCTTTCTTCCCCTTTTGACACTTTTTCCAGCTCCTAATTCTTTTTATCCCGTATGCCCCACCAGCTGCAGTGTAAAATCACTTGTAGATTTCTAGCTGGTAGCTGCACTACTTAAGCCCCTTTTGCTTCCAGTCTTTCAAGCCAAGGTTCTCCACAGCATGCGTGTGAAAGAAACCAGTTTCATTAGAACTGAAGTATTCCCTGCATGGAGGAATACACCGATTTGCTGCTTGCTTTTTTTGCCACTTGCATAACAATGGCATACCTTGAAGTTGTGTACGTGGATGCTACTGCTCAGAAAGCTCGGGTACACACTTTGCATGCAGTTTTTTCCCTTCAGAGGATTCTTTAACCATGCAGAACTACCTGCCTTGGATTGCATGTTGCATTAAACCAAACCCTGACTGTTTCAGGTTGTCATGAGATTCTAACAATTGTAAATAATAGCNACCGTGGGAGGGGGCTCTCGGGGACGGCGGGGGCTGCCTGCGAGCAGTGCCAGGTAATGGGAAGAGATCACTTTGGGGACCAAACCTGCTGCTCCCTGGCTACAGTCTGGGGGTGCCGGAGGGCACTCGGTTATCCCGGGGCTGCTGCCGGCGGCGAGGGGCAAAAGCTCCCGAGCACCATCCCTCGTTGAAACAGGTTCCTGCCGTAGCATTTAGCCTATCCACCAAGATTCTTAGGGAAGTTTTCCCTTACCGATTTATTCTCTCTGAAGACTGAAAGGTTCTTGCCCGTTTTCCTTGTTCCCTTGTGTTTGCAGCGGGCGAGGGGCTGCTTCCTCCTGGCACAATCCTGGTTTATTCCACGGGGAGACGACGTTCCTTTGCAAAACACTCCGCGGACATGAAAATAATACATAATAACTATAAAATTGCCAAATGTCAGGTAAACAAAAAGTTATTAAGGATGACCTTATTAGTTCTATCTGCAATTTGCAGAGCGAGGTAATTGTCAAGTCTCGCTGTTATTAGGTTGAAATAATAGTTTGGGGACCATCAACATTAAAATTTCATTATGATGGGACAAAAAGGCTCATGTATAATCAATAGTAAGAATCCATTGTTATTGACTGGGAATGAATGAAGCATGAACACATTTGTGCACATACCAACAGTTAGCAATCTTTTGAATAATAAAGAATTAACACTGNATGCCACCTCCTGCTTTTGAGTTCAACACAACTCATTTTTCTTCAGGAAATTGAAAGTCTTTGTTTTATTTTCTCTTTCTTCCCCTTTTGACACTTTTTCCAGCTCCTAATTCTTTTTATCCCGTATGCCCCACCAGCTGCAGTGTAAAATCACTTGTAGATTTCTAGCTGGTAGCTGCACTACTTAAGCCCCTTTTGCTTCCAGTCTTTCAAGCCAAGGTTCTCCACAGCATGCGTGTGAAAGAAACCAGTTTCATTAGAACTGAAGTATTCCCTGCATGGAGGAATACACCAATTTGCTGCTTGCTTTTTTTGCCACTTGCATAACCATGGCATACCTTGAAGTTGTGTACGTGGATGCTACTGCTCAGAAAGCTCGGGTACACACTTTGCATGCAGTTTTTTCCCTTCAGAGGATTCTTTAACCATGCAGAACTACCTGCCTTGGATTGCATGTTGCATTAAACCAAACCCTGACTGTTTCAGGTTGTCATGAGATTCTAACAATTGTAAATAATAGCTTTTGTATCCCTGTTGTATTTGCAAACTTCATAGTACTAAAAAAGCTAGTTAATGAAGAAAATGCGTGCATTTGTTAGATGACACCAAGTGGTCTTAGTCCTGGGATGTCTTTCTGATGATCACTACAGCTTATTCTTTTCTCTCTTTTTTTCCTGCCAACTTGGAGTTGCTGCTGAAACCTCCTTGCTGCTGGTTGCTCAGTTTAAAGCTGCTTTCTACCCCACGTGTACCCCAAGGCCTGTTTGTCGCTCTGCCTTTTGCTGGGGGGGAAGGCCTGTTGCTGGGGCTAGGCCGTGGCTTCCTCAGCTACCCCAGCCCGTGGGGCTTGGGTGGGCTCCCTGAAGAGGCAGTGACCCGGGGCTGGGAGGCTGCTGGCAGCCTGTTGCTGACGGTGCTTCTGCAGCCCTGCAGAAAAGCACCAGGAGTGTTGGCAGCAGCAGAGTTGGGTTGGGGGAGCGTGTCCTGCGCTTGGCGGGGGTTCGGCCCCGGCGGCCTCCCACCGTGGNTGCTTCTGCAGCCCTGCAGAAAAGCATCAGGAGTGTTGGCAGCAGCAAAGTTGGGGAGGGGGGAGCGTGCCCTGCGCTTGGTGGGGGTTTGGCCCCGGCGGCCTCCCACCGTGGGAGGGGGCTCTCGGGGACGGTGGGGGCTGCCTGCGAGCAGCGCCAGGTAATGGGAAGAGATCGCTTTGGGGACCAAACCTGCTGCTCCCTGGCTACAGTCTGGGGGTGCCGGAGGGCACTCGGTTATCCCGGGGCTGCTGCCGGCGGCGAGGGGCAAAAGCTCCCGAGCACCATCCCTCGTTGAAACAGGTTCCTGCCGTAGCATTTAGCCTATCCACCAAGATTCTTAGGGAAGTTTTCCCTTACCGATTTATTCTCTCTGAAGACTGAAAGGTTCTTGCCCGTTTTCCTTGTTCCCTTGTGTTTGCAGCGGGCGAGGGGCTACTTCCTCCTGGCACAATCCTGGTTTATTCCACGGGGAGACGACGTTCCTTTGCAAAACACTCCGCGGACATGAAAATAATACATAATAACTATAAAATTGCCAAATGTCAGGTAAACAAAAAGTTATTAAGGATGACCTTATTAGTTCTATCTGCAATTTGCAGAGCGAGGTAATTGTCAAGTCTCGCTGTTATTAGGTTGAAATAATAGTTTGGGGACCATCAACATTAAAATTTCATTATGATGGGACAAAAAGGCTCATGTATAATCAATAGTAAGAATCCATTGTTATTGACTGGGAATGAATGAAGCATGAACACATTTGTGCACATACCAACAGTTAGCAATCTTTTGAATAATAAAGAATTAACACTGCGGATAATGTCATTCTGGGTATTGGCCCCGAACTCAAACTGGGATGTGTCTCTATGTTATAAAGTTGGATTCACGTCCCCTGGTAACTTCCATTAAGCTGTTTCTAAAAATACTCTGTCTAGAATTTTGTATTGCTTGGCTCTGGCTGGTGAGGGAGGTGGGCAGGCGGGTCAGGGTTGTGGCTCTGTTGCTTGCCAGGTTTGGTGAGAGTGCTGGAAATAGTCCTGCGTTGGGGCACTTACTGCACTGGGGGGTGAGAGCTGGCTGGGATGGTGCTGTGGCTTTCTGCCAGCCTGAGCTTCAAGGAGACAGTGTTGGTGGATATTGGGTTCAAGTATGTGAGGGATGGCGAGTGCTGAACGGAGGAGAGAAGCACAGGGCCTGGGGAGTGCTGGTTCCTGGGGACGTGGCCGAAACGGTGGACATGGTGTACCATGCTGCTTTGCTGTACATGGTGTGCTGAGGCAAGCTCTTCCCAGAATGTTCTGTTCTGCTGCTGTGGGATGTGTCGCATTGGCAGTATTGTTAGTCTCTCATTTTCCAGTGAGGAGGTGGACCCAGAATGCACTTCAAAAAAAAAAGCACAAGTTGTTATGTGCTAAATATGATGCATTTAAATTCTTTTCAACCTCACTTTGAGATTCTGTATATTAAGTGCTGTGGAAAGGTGTTATTTAAGGGTATTTTAACCCTGCTTCCAGACTAAGAGCTGCTTCTCAGCATTATCTTCTAGCTGTGGTTTACCTGCTCCCTCATGCTGACTCCCAGCTGCTACAATACCCACAGTACTTCGAATCTGAGTTTGCTGTTGGCTTTCGACTCTGTTTTATAGGGAAGAGGGTGCAGGTTGCTCCAAACCTGCCTTTGCTATTACAGTGAAGAACCTCTGATGATCAGCTTTACTTTGTGTGTTAAGGAATGTTCCTCAGTGCTCCTACTCTCCCGTTGTTCAAATTCCTAATCACAGAGCACTAAAAGAGATACTTTGGCCCTCTGCTGTGAGGCATCCTTGCTGCAGGTTATCACATGTGCAGACTTGCAAGTCCTCCCTGGGCTTCCTACCCCAGTCAGAGAGCACCCAGGAACAATCTCTTCCAGCAGCTAGCCCTGTTTTCTCCAGTGGCCTCCTAGTGTAGCACGGGCTGTCTCTGAAGGAATTGGGAAAGTCACCAAATGCCTGAAAAAGAAGTAGAGAGATCTTGTGGCTGTGGTGCTTGACAGGCTCAAGGAGACTTTCTGGGGAATTGGGAAGTCATTTATTGTTTTTTTCAACTGTGAAATGGGAACAATCATTTTCTTAGTCAGTGGAGAGGGAGTAATTATTTATTACTTGCTTTACAATAACACTAAGAACTGGTTGGGCTAAATGCCCAGGAAAAGTTATTTAAGGAATTAAGTACATCTTTTTTTTTTTTTTTCTTTTTGAAAGGCACAGATACTACTCTGGATGGAAGCTCTGCAGGGGAATGAGTGGTGTATTGCAGTGCCACCTGCTTTAATACATTAGAATGGGTATAATTATGAAAGAAAGAGTGAGTGTTATTTCCTTTCAACTTCTACCAACAGTGCATTTCTTCTTCCCTATACTTAACTTCCAGCTGCTCTTCAGGGGTAAGGGAGGAAAATAATTGAGAGACAAAGGGCAGTAACCCAGCTGAGCAGCCCATCTGTTGCTGAGTGTGCCATGGAGAGGAAGGAAGGTACCCCAGTAGGGCCTTTAGACTCTGTTCCCTCTGCTTTGCTGTCGGGGAAGAGGGAAAAATCAGACCTAATGCTTGGAGAGAGGGACAATTACACTGGCTTCTTTCCAGTGTCTCCTTTCTGAGAAGGGGGGGAAAGCTCTTAGCCCTTCCATCAGTGAAGGGCAGAGATCCAAACAGTCCCAGAGCCTGTGACCATATATTTAATTTGGCGAGATCTGTTTGAAGTGATGTGTGTGCCTCCTTTTCATCACTTCTCCCTGTGAGAGGAGCTGTAGTGGACAACCTGAGATGCCTCCAGCGAGGGAGACTGAGGAGATATGTGCAGTGCTGTGAGACACTGAAAACTTTTGTCCTGCTGAAGGTGTGAGACCCTTTCTTGCTCTTAAAAGTTTTGTTGACCTGTCACATAAGGCATGGACCTTCCCCTTACCTGCCTGAGGGTGAGGAATAAGAATATACATTTGTGTTAAATTTATGAAAAAAGAGGCAATTTATAGGACCTTTTTAGGCTTAACCTGATTTCTGAAGCTGTTTGGCAGTTTCTATTTTTAAAACAAGAGACACACGCAGGGCACATAAAAACATTAAAAAGGTTTCATGGAGCACACACCGTAAATCAGTGAGCAAGTTGTTCAGAACAACACTAACACCGACTGTAACTGATTGTATATCTAGGGAGGAGGAAACTTTTATCATCTTGTCAAGCCTCCTGTTGATTTCTAAAATAGATGAGCAGCCAGAAAAATCATCAAAGTATGCCCAGGAATTATACAGTAGTTTAAATAAACAATGCTATTGTATTCACAACAGAGTATTCCTCACTGATACGGTTCCATAATTGTTGAACATAAGTCCCTCAAACCAAATCTGCTACTTCATTAGATTGAATGATCGCTGCAGAGTTTGGCTACCTAGAAAAACTCGAGTTTTCCTCCTGCTGATTTGCATCAGCCCCTTCTCCTTTGAGTGATAAAATTCCAAGTAATCCATTTCAAAGCCGACGCTTTGGCATAACTACGCTTTCAGTTAAGCTGTAATTTTAAGCACCAAGTCATTCAAATTATTTTTCCTACCTAAAGCTGGGAAAAACACGTGGTATAAAACTTCCACATCTTGTCTTCTGATTCTTCTGGGTGTCTGCTTCCTTGCTGTGCTGCTTGATCGCCGCTGACCTCTGTGTGAGTGTTTCCATCTGTATGCAAAAGTTCTTGTACCATTATCGAGTCTAACATACTTGGATTCTTCTTGGGAGCAAAATATTTCAGTTCTCCCTTTCTTGTAGTCTATTTCTGAAACTTTGAGACAAATGATAAAGGTATAATGCCTGCTATAAAAAGTAACATTTCAAGTAAAAGCATTTACTTCTAGGTCATAATTGTTGTAAAGTAGTATTTATAAGGGGTAAATGCAGTGCAATTTACAATAGTTTAAACCAACCATGAGAATGCTTCATGCTCATAAACTGCATTTCACTTCTAAACTGTTACAAATGCCCAAGAGACGGTGAATTTGCACACATCCATTTTAAAACCTGGGCTTTCTTTCCTTTTTTGTGTGCGTGGAAACTTCTTCCTTGCTGAATTGCTACCTCATGTCTCTGGCCTTGTTTTTATCGCTGTAGCATACCTGCACTCAGATAATTGCAAGGTCTAATTTTACTCCTTACTCCTACCATTTGGAGAGCACATAATACTGCTGAAGAGACATAAAGAGAAGTTTCAGTTCTATTACGGTAAGAGCACGTCTGAACTCAATAGAAGCCCTTTTTGTATGACCCTTCCACTAATGCAGCCCTTTGGATTAGAGAGGAGGATTTATTTTTCTTTAGCAGTAAAGTAACCTGCTCTCAGAACTGTTGGTACTGCTATTTCTGCTTCTGGATAGAGGCCAGTAGAATGACAGAAACTCTAAGTTGTTACTTCTAGTGGTTTATTTTTATTAGACAGAAAGAAGTTTACCAGTTCTGTGTGGTCTAGCATCCTTCGTACGTAGAACACATAGCGACCTTCCTTACCTTGCTCCCAGCCAGAGTGTCCAAGCTCGGACAAAACTGGCTAAGACAATTCACAGAAAATGACTCTCTGTTAAAAAGAGATGGAGTGATTGTATTGACTCAGTCTCAGGCCATGCAAGCACTTCTAAAGGTTTTGTAATCGTTCCAAGTTGGCAAGAGCTGCCATGTTTAGTGCCCATCAAATACAAGAGGAGGTGTGAACCATTGAGAAATGAGAATCTAGTCTTCAAAAAGAAATCTGTTCAATTTTTTTTGGAGTGCAAAAAGCATCTTAAAAAATTTAACTTCTATTTCTTTGTCACTCTTCTAACTCAGAAATGGTAGTCAAGTGTTCTTGAACTTCAGAAAAACTTGGTGAATTCTACTGAATTTAGAGTGATGACAGGAAGATTCTGAAGAGACCTACTTCTGCTCACATCAGCTTCCAAAAGTTTAGGTCCACGTTTAAACTTGTTACTGTCTTTGATCTGGCAGATGGACTGTTAGGCTCTTTGCATCTGATACTTTATTTTTTAAATTTCTGCCACTGTAAAAATGTTGAGAGAAAGCTCTTTGTCACTTGGCTGCTTTCCCCTCTGCTGTCAGAGAAAGCATGTGATTGACAGACCTTGATTTTAGTGGGACCCAGATCTGGACTCCAAAAGATGTGGCATGGAGAAGGGAGGAATGTCAAAGCTGAGTCTTCCAGAGCCTTCTGATCAGAGAATCTTGTTAGCCAAGGATTTTCTCGATGCAGGCTTGTCTTGCCTAAACTGTGCATAACTCTGTAGTAACTTCCTAGAATAGTGAGGTCTCTCAAATACTTGAGTTGTTTACATCTGTTAGTTATAATTCAATGTAAAATGGTTCTGCCTGTCATAGGTAACTATTTTCCCTGTGATGCTTGAACTTCCATTATGGCATTCATTATATCATGTAATATAGAGTTCTTTGTAATTACATTTTGACAAATACACATTTCATGTTCATAACATTGTAGATAATAACTTGCCTTTGTTTAACTCTTTAGCTTCTGCCCTGTTTTTATTTGCTGCATGATTTTACTACTCCTAGGCAGCCTTCCTTTCAAGGAACATGTGTATGCTGCCTGTAAAAAGGGTGGGTTTTTTACTTTGTGTGTTCATATTTGTCCCATTAACAGATCAGAGTCTTAATTGCTGATGTACTTGACCAAAAGCTGGTCAGAAAATAGGTCTAAAAGGCTGTGTCATCCCCTGTCAATTTATTAACAATGTCTTTGGGTCTTTAATTCCCCTTTATTTTTAACATAACAGAAAACTTCTATAATGAATGAATCTCATTTAATATACCCATCACAAAGTTAAGTGGCTAGGCTAAGCTACTGTGAATATCAAGAAATGCTTCTGGAATTGTCCCCCTTGTGTTAGAAACCTTAACCTATGGATTCCAGTGCTCACTGACTGAGGATGCTTATGGAAATAGATTAGCATGGTGTGTGGTTCTGGGCCCCACAATTTAAGACGGTTATGAAGGTCCTTGGATGAGTCCAGAGAAGGGGAACAAGGTTGTTGGAAGGAATGTCCTACAAGAAGCAGCATGTCTAGTTGGGAGAAAAGGAGGCTGAGGGGTGTCCTCCCTGCCTTCTGCAGCCTCCTGGGGAGGGGATGTGGAGAGGGAGGTGCTGATCACTTCTGCCTGTATCCAGTGATAGGAAGCGTGGGAATGGTTCAAAGCAGCACCAGTCGAGATTTAGACTGGACTTTAGGAAGCCTGTCTTTACTAAGGGGGTGGCCAAACACTGGAACAGGCTTCCTAGAGATGACCCAGGGCGGTCGGCGACTGAGGCATTTAGACAATGCCCTTAAGCTCATGCTTTAACTTTTGGTCAGCCCTGAATGGGTAAGGCAGTTGGACTAGATGGTGATTGTAGTTCCCCTCCAATCGAAATAGTCTATTCTTAAAGAAGCTACAAGGGACACCTAAAAGGATAAACCCTTGTGTGTAGCCTGGACAACACTCGACATCAATGTATTCTTGGAAGCATGGGGCCGATGCAGAGGGTCTGTGTGGAAAGGCTTGGGGAGGCATAAAGAATGATTAAGATGCCTAAAGGCTCAGGCAGAAAGTCTTTTGGGATGACTGAGCACTCAAGGGTCACCTCTGGTTAGTTTTGTTTGGATTTTGTTGTTGTTGTCTTTTTGTATCCACTCATATCCTTAGGAAATACTTCTCTTTGCTTATAAATTCTGTTGAAGCAAGCCAGTGTGAGTGAAGTTTGTGTGTTTTAAGTGAGAGAGACTGAGTTTGAGCTGATTCCAGATGACACTTTGTCTGGTGTTTGGCCATCTCTGGAGACTGCTGGAGAGCAAAGGGTGTATTCTGTATTTAATCCCTGGAGAATTAAAAGGACTTAATTCCTCAGTTGAGCACAAGGATAGCTAAAACCATTTATCAGCAAAATTCCTTAAATCTTTATAAAAGAAGAGGTGAAGTTCTTAAGTTGCCTCTAGTACTCAGTGTTGTTGGCATTTTCTGCTCATCCAGATCAATTGAACTCTGTGACTGGTGAGGATTTACATCAGGTTTTTCTCATATTTATTTTGCATGAAAATATTCTTCTAGTTTCTCCACTTCTAGGTTTTAGGCTTGTCACATTGCTTTTGCTGATTGCTTTCCACTCTGCAGATCATTCCTGAATGAGGCCTGATAGGGCTTTTAGGACCGATACTTCTGCTGACAATGAGCAAGCCCTTCTTGTGTTCAATACCCTGCCTTTGGTTTTGAAATCTGTCTTTGTTCCTGTAGAACCAGCTGTTTCACTCCGCTCTGTCCATTAACAGTAGACCACATTGTATCATATTTATTTAAAAAACCATGGGAATATTGTTAACCAAAATAGCAAAATTGGAATACATTCAGTCCAAAGAGATTTTTTTCCCCTTCTGCATTCAAGGCATCAAAATTATTCTTCCATCAAAACATAACAATTGTTCTGAATGATATCATAATACTGTGAACTGCTTAAGAGCTTCCACTTTAAAACTGTAATGGGCCATGCAGACAGAAGGGGGAAAAAAAGGCTAAAAGCATAAATTGAAGATAATCAATGTGAATAGACCTTACCCATTGTGCAGCTTGAATAGGATAAGCACACATTATCTGGCATAATTGGTTCATGTGATTTTCTAATTGAAGAGAAGAAGTAATTAGAGCCTAATTGAAGCAAAGTAACACAATGTCTGCCAGCATTTCTCCTTCTACCACACATTATATTATTACCTGTCATTTTTTACTTTAGTGAGAGTGAAAATGAGGGGGGGGAACCCAACTAAAACCAATAGAAAACCTTTGGAGTTTAACTAGCCAAAGCAAAGGTACAACTAAAAGACTGTAAATAAAAGCAAACAGGGCTTAGATTAACTGTGTACACTCATGGGTGCTTCCAAACTAGGAATGTTCAGTTTGCCTCATTAGGAAATTAATTGCCTTTTGTAAAATGATGTTATAAATTCAGTCTCCTTAAATCTTAGGAATAAGAATATTCAAAACATATTTGATTAGACTTTCTGCTTTACATTTCCAAGTGAAGAATGGTGTGGTTTGCAGTGAACAAGCAAAGGGTTGCTGTTTTCAGCAAGATGGTGGAGGACACCTTTGCAACCCTCTCTGCCAGACTTGTTTTATGGAAAACTTTTATTCCAAAAACTGTCTTGACATGGGAAAACTAATTGCTGCCAGAGCAGAAAAAAAACCACGGTACTTGGAAGTTGTCTGGGAGATGCGTTGAATAAAGAGAGGGAGGATGTTGCAGGATATTCTCCATCTCTTAGGAACAGAAATACGTTGTAGGGCTTTTTATTTCTGAGGGGAGAGAAAGGAGGCTAGGTGGTGGAGTAGCTGTTAATCTCTACGTGTAAACACCTGAGTGTAACTTGAAAACACATTTCCTGAGATGGTTATTTAAGGGAAGGAGATTTCTTAATGTAGCCTACACTAAGATGGACAAAGATTTTTAGTAAAGTTGTAACTCCTCTCCACTTCCCGTGTGACTTTGGTGTATTCAGTGTTGTGTTATTGCCAGTGGAGCAGAAGAGTGAAAATTAGAGATCAGTCACCTGGATGTTAGGAGGCCTGTCAGGTTCCTTGCTGGTCATCCTGATACTGGTTATTAACCCATGCTGTTAATAAAAGAAATTGCATCTTGCTGTCCTGTCAGGGCATTTATAGCTGCTGCTGTCGCTTGTCTGCAGTGTTGGATTGCAAAGCCGTGGGGTGGGATGTCCTTGGGAAGATTTCTGGACCAAAAGCTATGTTGTCTTGATCTCTCTCCTTGCCTGGTGTAGTAATACTTGCGGCTGGTGCAAAGGGAATGTTACCCTGTTTCCCTCCTCTGTCTGTAACAGAAAGACACCCCATCTGTTTTGGAAAGAGTGACTCAATCTCTACTGCCCACAAGGTGCTTGACTCGTTGCCGTGTGACAGACAGGGACAGTGGCTGCTTCAAGTGGCCACACGCAGCTTGGCTTTGATTCCCGTATAGCGAGCGGCCTTCAAAGTGCAATAAACTCTTATTAGTATTCTGCTGCAAGGAACTGCTCGGCTCTGAGGTCCTGTGACAGCAGATGATGTCCCACTCCTTCAGACAAAAGCTGCTCTCTGTTCTGATGTGAAGTAGTTGTGCGAAGGTCGTGAATACCTTGTGCTGGTGGAAGTGGCAGCTGTTTGTGGTTTTATCCATTTTCCAGCGCTGAGCTGTGTTCTGTAGGGTGTTTCCAAGTCCTGGGTTAGAAGGTATCCTTCTGAAATGGGCTGCTCTCTTGCAGAGGAAAGAGACAACGTCTAGTGGGGATGGGAGACCAGAAGGTCTGGTAAGCAGAGGCTGAGCTTTATGGATCTGAACCCCCTTGCTGGAAGCAGTGAGAGTGGCACTGAGAGACAAACGCGTTAACCATGACTACAGCAAAGCAGCCAGTTTGGGGCCAGCAGATTAAGGATGGCTTCCTCAGGCATCTTCCTCAACTAGGATGAACACAGAACAGTTACAGACCAGAAGGGCAGGGGGATGGCTAAAAGGATTTTACAAGCTTTTGTATTTGAGGAGCCTCAATTGATTAAACTGAATTGAAAGGAGTTAATTTTCCTAAAGGAGTTCACTTTCATCCTGGCGCTGTTTGAGATTCCATTAAGGTATTTCACAGGGTGAAACCCATGCTGTCCTGTTGTCGATGCTTCACAGGGTTGTACCACCCAGCAGAAAGTGAAATGTTACTGGAGGCAGTGGAGGAAATAATCTGAAGAGCAGAACGGGGTAAAGGTGTGCAGGTTTCTGTGCAGCTCAAGAATACTCAGAATGGGGTGATTTGGCTTGGAGCTAGGTAGACAAAAATGAATTAGGCAAAAGAGGAATGAAAGCACTCACTTCATACATTATTGTTCTTTAAAAACCAAAAATGCTGGAAAAGAACTATTTCTTGGTGAAATCTGAGGCTGTTCCTTGCTCTGCTGGCATCCTTAAGTAATTTTGATGGAAAGGTTTTTGCAGAATCTATTTTGTTTTTATTCTCTATGGTCACCACTTGCTGCACAGCCTCCTAATATCTCCTGGAAGTATTAGAAAGACGTTGCCCATAGATGTGTCCTCAGCTTTTGTGCTTTTTGTGAGTTATTTTAATGGTGTTACTGTTGTTAAATCAGAGGCAATGAAGGAGAATCAAAGAATGGCTTAGGCTGGAAGGGACTCGAGATCATCTAATGGGCAGGGACGCTTCTCAACTAGACTGGGTTGCCCAAGGCTTCATCCAACCTGGCCCCGAACACCTCCAGAGAGGGGGCATCCACCACCCCCCTGGGCAATCTATTCCCCAGTCTCACCACCCTGTACTGAAGACCTTTTTCCTCAGGGCCAATCTAAACCTGTTTTCCCTCAGTTTAAAACCATTTTTCCTTGTCCTGCCGCTGGACTCTCTTGTGCAGAGTCCATCTCCAGCCTTCTGTAGGATCCCTTCAGGTATTGGGAGGCAGTTATATGGATGCCCCAGAGTCTTCTTTTCTCTAGGCTGAACAATCCCAGCTCCCTCAGCCTGTCCTCACAGGAGAGGTGCTCCAGACCCTGGATCATCTTTGTGGCCTCCTTTGGACTCATTCCAACAGATCTGTGTCCCTCTTATGGTGGGGACACCAGAACTGGATGCCGTATTTGGGGTGGGGTCTCACAAGAGCAGAGCAAAGGGGAGAATCCCCTCTCTTGATCTGCTGGCCACACTCCCCGTGATGCACCCAGGACACATTTGGCCTTCTGAGCCGTGCTGCTGGCTCATGTTGAGCTTCTCCTCAATCAACACCCCCAAGCTGTCCTCTTCAGGGCTACTCTTAACCCAGTCTGTACCCAGAATAAGAATCTGCTAATGAGGAAAAAGTCAGAGCTGCATAAATTGACTGTACCTGAGGCTTTACCTACCAAATTCCTCAGGCCAAGCAAAATGCATTCATTTGGGAAAAGTGACTTTTTTTTGTTTTCCTTGTGCTGGAATTTGGCTCACTTCCCATGAGAGGAAAGATTTAAATAGTGTCTCTAAACTCATAGTCAGACTTTGAGCTTAACTTCGGAACTGCAGCTTTGAGATTTGTGGCCTGTGTTTCTTTTACAACATGGCAATGATGGAAGGCTCTGGGTACCATCACTGCTACCTTCCAGTTTGTCACGTGTATTCAGTTTCCCCTTTTATGTTGTGACACTGTAGGTAGAATCTGTTACCCTCCCATCTGCTGGGGCTGGGCTCCCACCGCTGCGGCTAGGCTCCTTTCCAGTGTCATTTACTGTTCTGAAACACACGCTTAGCAGGGAATCTGTAAAAATGATTTGCTACATCATGTTGCTTTTTTATAGAGGTGAGAAAGAAATACATTTTAAAAATAAACCACTTTAGGCAAAGTAAATATTGAAATAGTAATGCCTCCAGATGCTGGCACTGTCAAAGATGCTTCCATTCCATTTATCAGCCCTTTAAGATGAGGGCTTTGTTCTCCTGTCTCTCAAGTAACTGTGGTGCACTTTGTCTCCGTGGAATAAAAACCGACTGTAATGATGTGCTTTGCACAATCTGCTGAACACCAAGGAGCTGAGTCTGTCACCTGGCTAGGGGGAAGTTCCTAGTGTAAGAAGCTCTAATGCTGAGCCAAACCCCTGACTCTCCCATCACCTCCTGTTGCCTCTGAGATAAGGCATGTTGGCAGGTGAGTGGACACTGTCTTCCCAACCTGATCAGCAAACACAGCTTGCCAGCTGATAGCAACAGGAAGATCCTTCCTGCCCTCCCAACCATCTACATAGTCTATGGAGGGCACAGATCCTCCCTAAGGACCCAGGAGTTGCAACCATCTCCCTGACAAACAGGCAGGAGAGGAATGGGTGGCAGCAGCAAAGGCTCTGCAGGCTTCCTGGATACCCTGCTGGCTTGCTGCTTACCCCACACTAAGCCTGTTCTGCTGTCTTCCCTCCTGTTGATTAAATTAGCTTGATTAAGCCTAGCACATCTATGACTGCATGCTCCACTCATATATCCCGGCTGATTGCAGTGTCAATATGTGTGCAGTTAAACTCCCTTCTGCTTTGCTTAAGCAGTCTGAAACTTTGATGGAGTTCTATCTTTAATAGCTCTACAATTTATGTTCATTGACAATGGATGCAAAACAAAATGAAATTCAGATTGTGGTGAGCAGCCTCTCTCAATCTCTGTGTTTAATTAAATGGTTCTCCTGAGGAACACTAAATATGAAAAACTTGTTAGCAGAAGAGACATGGCTACCAATGTGTACTGTAGGCTGTGCACGCTGGAATTGAGCTTCTGAGCTTTCTGTATGATGTTCTTTTCCTTTTTTTCTGACAATACATCTCAATACCATTTTACCACCAATTCCTTCAGTTCTCCTTGAGGCATATGGTGCTGATGTTTGAATGGGTATTTACTTGGAATGCTTCTCTGCCTTGTTGGCCTTAAGTGTGGGTGGAAATGTGGAAAGACCCAATGGATCTTGTCTGTGCATTGTCTGAACACTTTTCATCTGATTCTTCCAAAGCCTCTAAGAAACACTGCTGAGGACATTAACAGAGAAGAGTAATCTCAAATGAAGTCAAAGGCTAAGCTGGTTTTATTTTTCAATACAAAGAGCCTCATTCATTTGGAAATTGATGGAAAAATGAAGCATTTGCATGTACTGTAGATTGATGGAGGTCATATTTCCAGCTTGCTTTATGGTTACTTATATTGCAGACTTCCTTACCTACAGGATTTACCCGGTTTGTACTATTGCTTAGGGCAGATAGAGCAAGGATAGTTATTTGCATGTGCCCATAATATTAAGTTGTATTTTTTTCTGTGTAAAAATGACAGGTACTGAACCTGGGGGGCCCTAGGAGTAGACTTTTGCACCACATACAGCTGCATCAAAAGAGTATCTCTCGTATGGTTAAGGAAGGTTGGAGGTATTTTGTGCTTACTCAGTTACAAGTTGTTATAGTTTGACCCTGTTCTTTTTGTTAATAATTAAAAGGGGAGAGGGAAAGGGTCAGAGAACCTAATAAAAATGATTGGATTGTAAAGATTTCATTTGAGTCTTCCCTGTCCTTCTTTCCCAGTGCAAAACTTCAGAGGAATCAAATAAAATTACTGGGAAGCAAAATGGATAAAAATACAAACAAACCAATAATATTGTTATTTCTTTGCATCATCAGAGATGAGAGGAGTGAAGGAGGGTGTGGGGAGAGAGAATGAACAAGCAAACTTATGTCCTGATCTTTTCCAGCTGAGGGCAGTTGGCTTACAAGGCTTTTCAGGGGCCAAGTGAGGAAAAGGGGGAGAATGAGGAGATCTTGACAAAGAATGCTCTGCAGTGAAGACTGACATTGCATCACAGAATGGTGAGCTTGAGAATGATGGACTTTAATACTGGACATTGCCTCATACTACCTAGTCATAACGTGCCAAAATCAGTGCAGGAGCTCGAAATACCCTGGGGGGTTTGAGGTTCACATTAGACCTTTAGGACTGCAATTTCAGACAAGCCTCTAATGTGCTTCTGTAAATTACAGTGAGGTACAATCATATATTTAGCCCTCTGTGTGTGATGGATTGTGCCAGAAGATGCATATGCAAAAGATGAAAGCCAGTGATTGAACACCTAGCGTTTTCTTTTTACTTTTATTTAGAAAATTACTCTGCAGTAATTTTCCATTTGTGATCTATAAAATAGTATAGTAGCAAGTCAGCGTGGTCTAATAATTATTTGGACAAAGCATCTTAGTTGTGCTGAAGGTACCAATGCTGAAGAACTATGAAGCAGTGATATGAGAGAGAAAGAGGAAAATGCTGAGCTTGGCCACCTCTCGGCAAAGAGACTGCTCAGCGCAAACCAGAACTTAAAGTAAACATGTTAAATATGTTAAAAACTACCCGTGGGAAAACCAAAACGTTCAGGAGTGGTAAACCAAAGCTGGGTACATGCATTAGTCAGAGCAGTTTTGTGGCAGTCCTGTCTAGAGAAGGACTGAAGATGGATTTTAGGAAAAAAGTCTCGGCCCTACCACTACCTGACTGCAGTGAAACTAAGGCAAATGGATGCCAGCAGGCATGGCGTAAATAGAGATGTTTGGATGCAAGGTGCAGGTTGGAACTCATCTAAAACCCCTGCTATACTGGAAAACTAGTGGAAAAAAATGTTTAAAAAGGGCTAGTGAGGAAGAAACACCCAGAGATCCTGGTCAGGTCCAACATATGGTGATAAGCAATATTGTTAAAATAAAAAGTAGCTCTCAAATAGGGTTCATTTCTGATATTTGCCTACCTATTTTAATTTTTACTTCCCAACACTCGGACTTGTCTGTTGCCTTTGAAGAGATTCATTACCAAATTTGTTCCTCATTTACTTAGAGACAGTGATCACAGCTTACATCGTAACCTTCTGTTGTTAGAACAGATTCAGCTGTCCACTGGCGATGATGGAGTATCTTCCAAATCTGTGTTATTTTTGAGGCTGTTCTCATCTCTAGTTTATTAATAGTGCTTCTGGACTGTGGACAGTAATACTCAAGTCAGTATTCCAATGCTAATTACCCTAATAGCAGTCTAAGGGAAATGAAACCACTGGGTTCTATCTTTCTATTCCTTCTTTTCGCCCTTCGGCAGCAGCGTTGTTTAGGATCTGTCCTCAGCTGACTTGGCAGTGGCTCTGAAGCCCTGGTCACAGTTTGTGCCCCAAGGCCTGCACATCTGCCTGCTCTTCTCCGATTAAGAGCTTCAACAGTGACATAAAACTGTGCTCACTGGGCAGCAGGTTGTTCAAATTCTTTGCAGCTCCACTATTAATTAGAGGTAAAGATTTCAGCAGTAGATAACACGAAGTGAGGTGATGGAGTAAACACGGAAATTTTCTGTGCACAAAGTCAAGGTGAGGAAACGCTGCCTCTGTGCCAGTAACTACCTAATTAGTATGCATAGTTACTGCTAATGACTCCCCCTTTCAGGCCAATTCAGCAGCCGTACTGGTGCCTCCAAACACCACGAGAGAACTTTCAAATGGAGCATTCCATCAGCAAACACTCCTGAGCTACCATCTGTTTCCTAACAAAAGAATCAAAGGATGCTTAAGAAATAAAACAAGACAATGTTATAGGTAAGGTTATGCAAACTGTCTGAAGCCTCTATAGGCAGTCCTCCAAGCTGTATCTACTCCCAAGGTTTTCCTGGTTGGTCTTCCCAAGCTGAAGCGGATGCTTTTTGTGAATGTTTCCCTTGTCTTTTGTGAGGTGGAACCTCAGCTTTAAAAAGCAAAATAAGCACGTGTCCCAAACTTCACCTATTTAGTAAGACATTGGTTCTGAGGCAATGTCTCGCACCCTGACTAACTGCTGCTGTAAGTTGTCTCCTGTACCCCATGTCTTGAAGGTCTTTAAAGATGGAGACTAAAGACTTTGCTGAAATGTTACGTGTTTTCTGCAGTAATGAACTGCAAAAATAAACTACAGAAGACTGTCAGCTCAGGAGTAGGTAGGTGTGATCGGATGCGTTGGTGCAGCTTTGTGGCAACTTCATCTCTTTGTATGTGATAGGCTTCCAGCCCCACAAAGGGCATGGTTTTCAGTTGGCCTGTATAAGCCATTGAGCAGCACACTCTAAAAACAGCTGGAGATCTGAATTCCTTTGGTTTTAGTCCATGATTTTTGTGAGACTGGACTTTACAAGTAGCTCAGATAAGAATATAAGAATCTATTGCCTTTGTAGTCTCTGTGGATGTCATAGAGTCGTAGAAAGGTTTGGGTTGGAAGCAACCTTAAAGACCACCCAGTTCCAACCTCCTGTCATGGGCAGGACACCTCCTGCTCAAGCAGTTTGCTCAAAGCCCTGTCCAACCTGACCCCTCAAACACCAGGGATGGAGCATCCTCGACTTCTCTGGGCAACCCTTGCAGTGAAGAGCTTCTTCCTTACTTCTAACCTAGGTCCCTTCTCTTTCAGTTTGAAGCCCTTACCTCTTGTCCTATATGAAGTCTTCTTGCAGAACTCTCCTGCAAACAGATACACCTTACCCCCTTCTTGTCCTGAATCAAATTAGCAGGTGTATCTAGGAATATACCTAAGAAAATGGAACAGGAATTGGCCAAAATCCTTTCCCGAGGTCTTTGTTCCTACTATGAGGTTGTATTAGCAGAACCACTTTGGTACTGCTTTTAAAATGTGACAGTTTCCAGAGCTAAATAGGAAGTTGTCCTGAACCTCTCCTCAGTTTGTGCTCTTCATGTAGCACAAGCCACATGACTGAAGGTGGCAATATGTGGTATTTGCTATTTCTTACTTGGCAGTGGCTCAGAACTAATATAGCACAGTTTGAAAATACAGTTTTATGGGTTGTTTGTTCCAAAAAGTGATAAAACTTGCACCTCAAAATTCAGTCACTGTAATAATAGATGTCTTTATAAGAATAGAGAGAACTTTGTATGATGCTTCAGAAACCCTGGAAAGGCTGAGGAGACTGATATGGTGTATATATGAGGTGTATATAGCTTTGTCCATTTTGTACCTGACTAATTAAATGAGAATACATCAGTAATCACAAATTCTAAAGAGCCATGGCAAAACTTGGTTTTGATATCTGTTAATGAGGAATCAGAGTCACGGCGTTAGCATTAATGCACTTATGTTTAATTGATCCCAACATGCTGAAAAGCTAGAATAAAATATGTAGCTATTGCCAGTGTTCTTGGGCCTTTTCCAGAAGCAAGTCCAGGCAGCACTGATCTTTAGTCCCTGGTAGAATATAACCCTGGAGTCAATTACTCAAAATGGAGATTTACACTAACGTAGAGGAGAACAAAACCTGTGCCGATGTGAGCCAAATGATACTTAAAAGGAGTCTAAATTTGGTCAAGTCATGCTGTCTTTCATCTCCTGCATTATTAGCATTGTGATCATAGGGATTTCTCATATGCAGTATGCTATCAGAAGCTCCCAGCTGCTATACATTTGCAGGTCTGGGCATTAATATCACTATTTAACTTGCCTATATCCACAGCTGGCTCTGTTTCCCACTTACTACTTTTAGGTCTCAAATTCCCCTTTTCTGTTCCTGTGTTACTGTCAGGAGTTTTTCAAGTCATTGGAGCTTCTCCCTCCATTTTGATCACTTGGTTGCCTTGAAATACAAAAGTGCTAGTGATTGTCTCTTCCTGTTGACTCATAGGTGATGGCTCTGGGGACAACAGAGGAAATTACGCTGGCAGCTTAATACGGGTCCATCAGTAAGACTTGGTATTGATAGTATGCACAGAATGAATCTATTAAAGTTAAAGAACAACATTTATGAATATACAGCATTTACAGCAATATTTTGCCTTTGCATCAACCAAGAAATATATTCATGCAGAGCGACATAACATTCAGTGGAGTGGAAAATAGTTTATGTAAAACTGTCCTCACTATGAAATTGTATCAATACTCAGGAAAAAAGGAGATATTTTTAAAGGTAAGAAGCAAAGTTGTTTTGTTGCTTCATGAAAAGGCTTTTACATGTGATAAAAATTAGTTCAGACAGCTAAGCAAAGAAGCTAATTCACAGGAATTACTAAAGAAAACAAGTCGTAGGCACTGTGAAGAGAGGTTACATTAAGGTCAGGACCTCATAAATGATCATGACAGAAAATCGTATGCTCTTTTTGTCCGACCTGCATGAAATATCCGTGTCTGCCCTAACTCATAAATGGTATTAGGTCTGTAGTCTGACTCATTCATAAACCAGTCTTTGATAATCCTCTGATGGATGGTCACTATTTCCAGCGCTGAGAAGATATTCATAATCTGGTGGTTTGGGTGCTCCTTATGCAGATAATCTCTGCCCACAGAAACAAGGGAGGGTAACAAGACAAAACCCTTTGGTGAATAGTTTGATTCCTGCCCAAATTTTCCAGCCCCTGGGGATGTGTGGAAGGCCAAAGATGTGTCTTTCAAGCCTGAGGTTTTGCTGTTCTTCTCCAGTGCCACTGAAGTTGTAGCCCTGAGGCTCTCATCAGCTGCTGCCACCAACATTGCTCTTCAAGACCATACAGAAGGAGGTACAGAATAGTTCATGCAGGCTTAGGCTGTGTGGTGGTCAGCTCCAGTCACCTGCTTTTCCCCTTCTGACGTGGCCTATGGCCAGATCCCCAGACTCTCATCGTGAGCGAAGTGGTGCTGGGAGGGCGTGGAGGCAAGGGCCAAGGGTGATGCTCTCAGTTGCTTTTAGCCAGATAGTTCCCGTGAGACGCACAATCCCTTCCAAAGGGCTGAAGAGGAAGGTGGGTGTGGTGTGGTTTGGTTATTCTTTTCTTTTAAATGCCTTTTTAACTTGGAAATGCTGGCTAGCTGAAGAGAGCCAGCTCTGCAAAGTTTAGCACAGAACCCAGTGATTTTATACAGATGACTCTGTTAATTTGTTTCTGGGCTTGAAAAGAAAACCAAACTCGTTGAACTTGAAACCTGTAGAAAGTGTCTTTTCCTGTTGTATCAACCATATTAACTACAGGGTGTTCTACTGGTGTCGTAGCTCTTATTATAAATCTTTCTTGGCTGTATGCACCTCTACAAGTATTCTGTTATTACATAAGTTGTCAGATGTTTTATCTATGAATTCTTTGAGTTATGCAGGCACAAACTCCAAACTGTTTCTCAGCGGAGTTAATATTACAATGCTCTGATGATCTTGGAAGGGTCTATCAAGCTCCAGAACTGCCTCTCACTTTGGCATTTTCTTTATTTCATAGAATGCTTTGGGTTGGAAGAGACCTCTAAAGGTCATCTGGTCCAACCCCCCTGCAGTCAGCAGGGCCATCCTCCACTAGAGCAGGGTGCTCAGAGCCTCATCAAGCCCCACCTTGAATGTCTGCAGGGATGGGGCCTCCACCACCTCCCTGGGCAGCCTGTTCCAGTGCTCCTCTGCCCTCGTGGTAAAGAACTTCTTCCTGATGGCCAGTCTAAATCTACCCTGCTCTGGTTTAAAACCATTGCCCCTCGTCCTATCACTGCTACTATTTGGTCAATATGTGGAAGTCAGAGGAGCTCAGTGGAGTTTTCTAGCTCAGAATATCTTCACTGGCTGCCTTTCTTTTCAGGGGTTTTCTCTGAACTTTGCAGCTTCTTCTACTGGCCAGATGTATGTAGGGTGTCTGGGGTAAATGTGAAAGGCTCAGGGGATCAGTAACCAGTCTTGCTAAAGCAGTGGATGTGCTGCATGGAGCTGATGGATATGATCTTAGCTTTTGGTGGAGAATTAGTGTGCTCAGTAAAGTTTTGTATTCTGAATTCTGCAGTGCTGATACAGGAGAGTTTCATACTCTGTGAGCTGATCTCTGGGTGCATTTGATAATGGGGCTGCTACATGACAGTATTTTTTTTCCCCCTATTCAGGTAGTTGCAAAGTCTTTAAACACCTGGACATATCACCATTCCAAACCAAGCACTGCAGTAATCAGGTCTGAATGACTCGGGGCTCAGCCTATTAATTTAATTTGAGGCAATATCATCACTTTAAACAGAGCTTTATAATACCTCCTTAAATATTGCACACCACGTATTTTCATCCGAGAAATATTTTGTAAAAAGATCATAATTCTCTACTGGCAGCTTAAGAAAAGTAATGGGAAAATGGACTTATTGTCCGTGCCCACATGGCACCAACTTTCATGTCATAAGAAGTATTATTGGAACTTAAAATCTGCCTCCAGTGAATGCATATTCTTTGCATGCTGCTCCTGGATAGGTCTGTATAGTGCAAAGTAATTTTTTTTTCCTCTGGGTTTTGAATAGTTTTTTTATATATATAGTTTCCTTCTTTCCCTGTACTTTGTGGATCTGACACTTAAATTAATGCTACCTTCCTTCTACCTAAGGGTACAAAGCAAATGCAAAATTCCCTCTTCTCACTTGCCCGTGTCGGTACAGTCAGCGGCGAGTGATGGCCGGGTTATAGACTGACAGCTTCTGCTGTCTTCCTTTAAGGGATCTCGAGCCAAAGGCAGCTTTAATGAAGTTTATGTGTCAGTGAGCAGAGAGGAATTTTGTTCGGTTCTTGTTTTTCTTTTACTTGTTTTTGAAGTTTTTAGAAGAGGGGATCCAGGTTGCTTGGACAGTCAGAGGAAGATGAGGAGGCACAGGCAAAAAGAGGGGCATGACAGTCATTTTGTTTTTCTTGGGAAGGAAGAGGGCTGCTAACACCCTTAAAAAATGGCACAAGGGGTTGGGTCGAAGTGTTTAGTGTGCGTGTGGCACGGCCATTGTTGAGAGCAGGAGCTGTGATGTTGCAGGAATCGAGGCATTGCCACAAACTGATTAAATTCTCTGTAGAAGGGAAAGCGGGGAATGGAATCGGATCAGTAACGCTGCAGGATCTGATTTCCAGAGCTGCTCAGCACTCCGAGTTTGGACCAGTCCCACTAAATCACTTCCTCCTTCTGGTAGCTTGGGGCACATTAGAACATTTTCTTGCTGCCCATTATCTATAAAACCACGGATTGGGGTGACTGTAAGGAACCTGATTGCTGATGAGGAGACCAAAGGTTTGGTGTCCCTGTGTGGTACTTGAAAATGGCATGAGGAATATGAAACAACATTGGGAACAGGCCTGGTCATGTGGAAAAATTGCTACTCTCAGGATGGGAGTACTCAGTGTATCAAAAGTTGTTCCCAGAGAGAAAGCCAAGACTGATTCACTCTTGCTGTAACCTTCCCTGACAAAAACAAACAACCTTAAGGTACAAACAGATTGGGAATTAATTGGTGTAATTAACGTTTTGTGATTATAATGGCTTCTGGTCAATACTTTATGCAAATAGCTGTATTGATGTGTTGAACAAAGGGTGCTAGCTTTATTTGGATGGAGAAAAAAAACCCAAACCCACACTTTAAAGCCCTAATGAAAGTCAGACCTTTCAGCTCAGGTAACGTCCTGACCACATCTTTCTCAAGGTAAAAAGAAGATCCTTTAGTGACCTCTTTAATTAAAATGGCTCTGATACAGGTGCTGACTAAACTTCCTGAAGTGAGGTGGCTGGAGGATGAAGCACATTCCCCTGTTGGTCGTTCACTCTGTTAAACCCCTGCGTTTCATCAGGTTAACAAAGCCAGATCGAGAAACCGACCTGATCTGAGCTCACCACAGCGAGAACCCTTCCTGTGGCAGGAGTAGCCTGGGACTTGATAAAGATGTCAGAGAAACAAATAGAATATCAAGAAGCATCCAAGACAGGAAGGAAAGGATTAGAGGCTTCTTTCTAGATGAATGAATGAATGGGGTTTGACTTCTTTCTTTGTTTCTGAAAGTCATCTTCCAATTTTTCCGCAGTTTCTTTTCTTTCTGAGGTGGTATTGGGAATGGGGAAGTTAGGGATCAGAAAAGGTTAGGCAGGAGCTGCCAGTTTTCCCATGCTCCAGCCTTCAGCTTCGTGTGGTAATTGGTACCTTTAGCAAACCTTATTTGCCAGTGGTTCCAAATTTTTTCTCTTTCAAATGGTAACTGGACATCAGGCAGCTTAAAAATGCAAAAACTGCTAAACTTAACCCAAATCTTTCCTGAATCTATTTAGGTATATGATGGAATAAAGAAAAAACCTCATCTTTTTGTTTGAGTCTTAATGTTCAGAAATATGGATGTGGTGCTTGGGGATACGGCTTGGTGGTGGACTTGGTAGAGTAGGGTTAATGGTTGGACTTGATGATCTTGAAGGTCTTTTCTGACCCAAATGATTCTAAGAAATAGCAGAAGTGGGTTGGGGATAGTGGTTTGTAAATCCTCACACATAAGGAGGCCTCGAATGTCACTGAGTTAGTCTTTTGCCATTAGAGATCAGCATGCTTTGGGCATTGGACTGGATCTTGAAGGTCTCTTCCAACCTAAGTGATTCTCTGAAATAATTTTTAGGCCTCCAATTTGGGTGCTGATCGAGATCTTGCCACAGAGGACGGGAGACAGTGACTGACAGACCTTCCTCAGGGCAGTCTGAAGACGGTGACAAGTCAGGATTGACAGGTTTTGGGAAGACTGTGTAATTGCCTTCTGTGAAAACCCCACGCTTGATAGCCAACGGTGATGAAGTAAATGAACAAGGACTCTGCATATCCAGTGCTGATCTTGCTTTTAGAGACAGAATAAAGACGCTTTTGTCACGGTTTTTGTATTCTTAAGGGAAGAGCCACTTTGGTGCTAGCAATGCTTGGTTGGTCGGGTTTGTTGTTAATGGGATGTTGTTTTGTAAAACTTGCGAGCCCTTTCATGAGTCATAACGAAGCATTAAACTTTTTAAGACAGCCTGTAAAGCAGCTCCCTCAGTCCTCTAAGAGGAGGCAGCTCGTGGCAGGTATCGGTCAAAAATAGCTGTTGGGGTTTCACCCAGGGAGGGCCTGTCTCATCAGCATTCTGCAGTGCTGCCAAAGTTTGCTATAGCATGAAGGAGAAAGAAACAAAGAAACATAAGGAGAAAGGGGGGGAGAGGAAGCTAGTGAGAAGAAAAATTGCTTTTTAGCTGTTCATTGGAACTATTTTGGTTTCTTAGTGAACCTGATAGCATCTTGGGTGATAATGTGGGGAAGTCAGCACTGCTGGCACCTAAGCAGGAAGCATTTGCAGTTTGGGCACTCGGAAGGGGTGGAAAGGGCTAGTTTTAGATGCTTGGCTGAAGTGATAGAATGGAGTTTTTGTACATTCCCCGTGTCTTGCTGAACTGGGACATCAGTCTGGCTACAGGGGTGAAAGTGCCCAAACCAAATTGCAGGCTGTCGCCGTGAACTGCTGTGGACTCCCTTACTGGTGAAGGGCTCGTGCTTCTTTGTGTGTACATAGATGTCTGGTTAACTGCCCTGGAAGTAAAAACAGATCTTGAAGAGGCTCTCAATGCTGCAAAGTCTTTCTTCTTAAATAACAATCAAATAATAGGTGGTTCTGTTTGTATAGGTGGCTTGTTTTGTTTGGGTGTTGCTTTTTTTCTGTGTGTGGTGTTTGTGGGGGTGGTTTGTTGGTTGGTCGTGGTTTGTTTGTTGTTGTGTGTGTTTGTGGTTTGTTTTGTTTGTGGTTTTTTTTTTGTGTGTGTGGTTTTTTTTAGCATAGGACAGTGTATAAAGTAGTTACCCAGGGGGAAGAGACATTCAAAGAAAATGTGAGAAGAGTTCTGTGTGGGTCTGCCTTCATCTGGTACTGCTTCCCTGCTTTCACCATGTCACTTGGAATAGCAGGTAGGGACGACTCCTCTAAAGAGCTCCTGTCATGTTTGCAAGTGGTAATGCTCTCGCCATTCTGATGGGGCTGACAGAAAGACTCTGTTGAAGTCAATGTGTTAAACCCCAGTCATCAGAAAGGTGCCAAGGTGTGTGTCACACCTTCTAAAGATGTAAAGCTGGGAAGTTTAGGAAGTCTCTTAGCAGGACATGGGTGACAGCCACACTGCCACTCTCTTTTTCCTAGAGAAGCAATCTGACCTCCTGCTTCCAGAACTGCTTGGCTGGAGAAAGAGGAAAGAGGTAGAATAAATCAGTTTTCTGATTTTCCCGTGTTCTAAAGGTCCTTCACAGCTGTACCTGTGATGTTTGTTGTTATACTTACATGATGGTAATAAAAGTTCTGAAGTTCTGTCTGCACTTATGGTATAAGAAGGATTTGACTAATAGCAGAATTTAGCTCTAAAATATACATACAGAAATTTAGTTGCTCAAGGGGCTCTTCTGCTTTGTCCTCAGCATAGCATAAATTGTCAGAGAAGATGGGAGCCGGCTGAAGGCTCTAATATTTCAGCTCTGTTGAAAGGGAAAACACAAAAAGCCTTTTCTGGGGATGCCTTTGATTTGGCTAAGAGGTGGAGACTGCTCTGTATCTACCTGAATTCTTCTGCTGAAGAGGAGATAAAATATTTCTACCCTTTGTGCCCCGAAAAGGTACAAAACTGAAATTTAAGGAGTCTCTGCAGACTTCAGGAGTATTCATTAGTCCATTTCCCTGATGAACCTCTTATTTGCTTTCAGACTTGTTTTGTATTTGACTGAAATAAATGCTTTCAAATCAAAATACTTTAAATACTCCATCTCAGTAACTTGCTGTCTGCATCCTGTGTGCCATGTCCCTTCCAGAGGATTACAGCCATACGAAGGCAGACTCCTTTCCAGTGGCTTGTAATGAAATACCTTTACTTTGTGTGGCACTTTTGGCTATTTTCAAGTGACACTGTTTTTGGCATGCCTTCTGCTTTACTTTTCCTGCACAAGGATGTAATAAGCATTCTGTAAATGCTTCTGAAAGGCAGGACTGGGAGTGGGGCTTCTGAACCACTTGGGTGCTTTTGATGTCTAAAACAGTGTTGCTTGGTTCATATTTATTTCTGCAACAATGATCTGTGCTATTGTCAGAGCCACGCTAGAAATAATAGCCACATTAATAGCATCAACACCTTCCTAAGTCAATTAATCTCTTTGAATTCTTTTCAAGGGAAGGAAGGAGGAGGGGAAGAACAGCAAACCCCAAAATAGCCCTTTGAAAAGAATTAGCCTGAGACTGTAATATACATTAAAAGGGAAACTGAACAAACTGTGCCAGACAAGTACAAATGTTTGGTGTTTTGCAGCCTATAGAGCTCTGTCAGGCTGCAATATCGTGCTTGTGGTACAGAAGCTGGGACTCTAAACATACATTTAGCAGACAGAATAGATGGTTCCTTGTGGCCTGTTGCAGGGTTCACAGAAACAAGCCAAAGCAGTTGGCCAGGACATGGGGTTTATTATAGAGATCATGCCCCTGTGTGCTCTGTGAACCCTTGTCTCACGGAGCTGCACAGATGAGAGTGGCCACCAGGCCTTGCAACGGAAACAAGACGTGCAGGAGAGATGGCATTTGGGAATCCTAAAAGCTTCTAGGTACCTTGTAACCAGGCAAATCCTTTTTTTTTTTTTTCCTCCTTTTTTTTGTTCCTTGACCTTAAATTGGAAGAATAGTCAAGAAACCTTCATGGTCTACCTTTGTTTTGCTGTAGGTTTGTGGTGTTTTGTTTTTTATTTGCCTGTAGGTGAGCTTTGGGAAACAGTTGAGATTAAACCGCTGCTATCTCACTGTGAGCTTCCATTTATCCCTAAGAGCTCCTCCCTGCATCTGTCTACCAACAGCTGGACTGAGTGCATTTTTTCTTTCCCTCTTTTCTGGGTGAGGATGAGAACAAGCACTTGACTGAGCTGGTACAGTACTTGGGGGGAGTCTTGTTGCTAGGGTGTTCTCCTCCTGCCTCTACTCGTGTTCGCTGCCAATCCGGTGTCAACATGGCTTAAACTCAGACTGGTCCTCTCCGAAGAGGCATTGCCTACTCTTCCTTCGAGGAGAGACTTCTGTGACCTGAAGAAGAGATACTAGGAAGGCTGGAATTTGCTTACACCTCGTGTATAAAATGAAGTCAGGTGGTTAAGGGCTTTGTAAATGTTTGGCGCTGTGGCCTGTAATGCAGACACAGGTTAGTCTGTTCCCTTAGCTGAGGGTGTGTGGGACAATTGTCTTCATGATGCTTCATCTCCACGAGGAAAAGATGCTTTGAAATGATGATTTATATTTGAGGCTTTCCATGGGACTTTGTCTATTGTCTTGTTCCGCAGTCACAATGAAAGCTCTGAAATAGCTTAAAAAAGGCAATACATTATTTTTTTCCTTCTCCTGAAGTGGTTAGTAAATTGTCCTGTGCTTTTGGTTTTGTGACACATGAACAGGTCACAGGTGATTAAATACTAAGGTCTCCATGAGAGAAAGAGAATTTATAAGGTGGTCTATTTAGAAATGGGTATCTTCTGATTGTTAATGAAATCAGACAATGCAAATCATGTGAAAATGAATTAGAGCTGATGCCTGGCAGACTAGCTGTTTGCAAGATTCTTGTGTGCACTCTAATGCGTGGGGTATTTTTGCCAAGACTTACTAAATGATGAAATGATACTGCAATTAGAATTAAGACTGGCAGAGATGTTTGTTAAAATTCTGCTATTTGTTCTTCAAAACACAAGCAATTAAAAAAGGGCCTTTGAAAATAATGAGAACAAATGAGAAGTCAGGAAGTAGCCAAATAATCACTTGACTGCTTCTGTTTAGAGAAACCAGAAAATTCTTCCCAGTCACAATTAATAATTAAATCACACAAATTACGTTCTCTGTCCTGCAAATTCATGGGGTGTGTGTGTCTGCAAGAGAGAAAAAGCTGTAAAACCGCCTACTTGTCTGCAGGAGAGCAGCCAATAAAGGTCAGATTTAACCTTCCCTAGAACCAAAATCAACACGTTCTGAATGAATGATTAAAAAACCCATTTACTGCTCCAAGTAGTCACCATCAGCAAGAGAGATCCTTTGAGCTAGTTGATGATTCTAAACCTAATCACATTCTCAATTATATGCTTATAAATATTATTAACAAATTATTGATTTGCATAGCCTGAGCATACAAAGCATCAACCTGGATTAATGTCTTATTGGTCCAGAGATTGCACTAATGTAATCAAGGCAAACCACAGTAAATATTATGTTGTGAAAAGAGAAATGTTGATACCTCAGGTGAGCGTAGCACAACTCTGAAAGAAACAAGGAGGCTGACAAGAATATAGATGGCTTGTGGGGTTTGGTAACTTTTATTTTGTCCATGTTTGGTTGCTTGGCTTTCTCTTTCCTCCTGTGTGATCGGATGCTGAGGTCTACTTGGTACATCACTGCCTGCTTCCAGATCATACAGCATCTTCACTTAGGGCCTGGGCAGCATAGCTATCTGTAGTGAGTTTTTGAGGTCTCCCACTCAAGAAGTCCTTACAAGCTTTTCTGAGAAAAATGGGTTCTAATTTTTCTAGAAAACCTAAAGGTTTTAGTAATTAGACCAGAATGTGATGTCATGTTTTGGAAACAAGCAAATAAGCACTGTCCCCTCTGCCAGCTGTGTCCCCTCCCAACTATTCCCCCCCATTCCTATGCTTAGACACTAAAAGTTGAAGAAAATCCAACTAACCTTAGCAAACCAGACCTGAACCAAACTGTCTATTGTAAAAAATGGGAGTCTAGAGCTTTTTAAGATGAGATGTCCAAAAACTCTTGAATTTTATTGCCACTAAACTTATACATAAAGCTTCTGGGAGTGGGAGGAATGGCAACAAGATAGATTGTTCCATTTGCACAGGATAATAGTGATTAAATGTACAGGGAAAGCCTTTACAAGATTCTGCCAAAATTACTGAAGTTAGATTGAGACAAACTCCTGGCTAGTGCAACTCCATCTGTGTCAGTGGTGCTGCTACATCCGAGCGTGGAGAGATGAGGAGTCGGGAGGAAAAGAAACAGGGGGCAAATGGGCTACTGTAGTACAAATATGAAACGAGTTTCTAAAATTGCTTGAGAAAAGACAGTGGTTTTCACATTTTCCCAGCTGGTTAAAACGTAACCGAATGATTTTTAGTTTCAGGAGACAGCACACAGGGTTTGGTCAGAACTGGTGTAGGGAGGGGAAATCTTTCATAAAGAATTGCTAACAAATGGGATTCAACACTCAGGAGGCTCAGATGGCCTATTAATTCTGGTTCTGGCTTTCTTCCAAAACAACTGTGCTTCCCTTAATTCATGGCTAATTTCTATCAGAGATACCAAGAGACCATTTCTTTTTCCAACAGGAAGCATCCACATCGCTTAAATGGATTCATGCGAGGGGCTTTAGCGAGCAGACATTGATTGGTTTGTCTCTGGGGCTTGGCAAAGGCCTGACAGGTACTGGTTTGACACAGGCAGCAAATGAAATACGACCTCCTCTAAGCAGACCCCAGCTTTTGGGCCTTTGTGGAATCCACTAGCTAAGGACCTTTTCAATCCCTTTTAATTAATGAAGTGATTTGACTTGGCTGAGATTACACTTACAATAATGAATTAGAAAGTAATAAATCTCTTAACAAATATGCGACAGGGAACAAGGACCGAATTTGGTACGTATCTGATCCCCATTGGAAATCTTATTTCTGTGTGTGCTTCACAGCAATGAGTTTTAAAGGGAGGCTTTTGTTTTCCAAGCACTGACATCTGCATACTTCATATTTTCAAGTTGTTTGTACAGAAGATTAAAATTATGATGATCTCCTATGTCTCGATGATGAGTTTAGTCCGTTCTTAGATCTCTGTTGTGCTCGATCTCCCTGTTCCTTCGGGTTCCTGCCATTTTATCCTAGCCACTTCCATGCTGTCAGTTGTGTTTTGCTAGCTATGGGTGAGCAGTGGTCACTGTGTGTGTTTTGTGATGGGAGAGCAGTTAACCCGTGTCATTTCTGATGGGCACAGGGTGAGACTGAATCTGTGCTCAGCCCAGTTTACCCGATTCCCCTCTGTAGGATGTCTGAAATCACTCTCCCTGCTGTTTTTGTGCCTTAAGGTGATAGGCAGTAGGAATGATGCTAAATTTACTTTGAGAACAGTCAAGGTCTTACCCCGATGGGTACATTAGAATTTAGGCAACATAACTCCCTGTGGATAGCCTCTCTTCCAGTGTGAGTTCAGGTGTGATTTAAGTTGGTGCAAGCGTAGAAAAGCTCCACAGCAGCAGTCTGGGGCCATTCTGGTCCAAGGAAAGAACCACGGCCAGCTTAAGCTTCTTCCTTTCTCGCGGTGGTTGTGTTCCGCGGTGTCAGCAGCGCCTCGCTGCTACCTGAGAGGGTGCTTCCCTTCCACTCCTGAGGTGAATGCTCAAACCAAAGCAGCTGCTGAAATGGAAGAGATGATTTGATGGAATAAATACGGATCAAATCCTCAGTATTCTTGGGTAAAATTGTGACAGCTAGGGGCTTCCAGGAATACCGAGTATATTTAAGTGCATAGGTGAGGTTACCTATGCAAAGCCATGGAGGAGAGAGGCTTTTCCATACCAAGAGGTAGGCTTGCCCACAGCATTGTGCTGGGTAAGGATGCTCCCCAGGCGCTGCCTGTGAACGTACCGCAGCGACACGAGGCACGCAGGGGTGGCTCAGACGCATCCCCAGCCCCGTGATTTCCACTGTGCAGGAACTGCAAGGTCGCTGTAGTTATCAATCTGCTTTATTATATTATAGCACATGCTTAACTTTTCAGTTAATTCAGTTTCTTTCCCTTTATCACAACAAATTGTCTTCCTCTGCTACAGCAGAGATTTATTCCGTTTGCCAGAACCTGAAATCACTCGTTCTTCTATTTATTGACAATGGAAGCAGCTCTTTTTTTTCTCTGCTGTAAAAAAAAGTAGTGCTGCCAGGGTAAGATTGAAATAGAAAACTTAAAATTGTTTGGCAGATTTTAAAGGAATATTTCCTCGTTTGACAGACTAGAGCAAAAGAGATGTCATAAAGGCCTTGCGTGCGATCCGCTGGGAGCTCATTAAAAAGCAGTTACACTTAGATACTATTAAGTTTTTAAGATGAGAAGCATCTTAATCCTGAGCAGAGGAAGATTTAGTGTGGTAAACAATGAGCAGTAGTGTAGCAGGTGATTAAATAGCAAAGCATCGCTTTTAATAAAACTTTAGTTTTCAGCATTTACAGCTGCCACTTAATTACACAAATTTGTACGAAACATCTCCTTAATTTCTGAGGTAGTGGGGAAATTCACAGAGAGGTGGTTATCCTCTAATTTGTTCTCTATTGCTGAAAAGCAAGTGACCTAAAATTAAAAAAGCAACCCCTTCCACTCTCCTGAGAAGTTTTATTGCAGATTTAAGCTTGGAACTGCAATAATTTTAAATGCTATGTGTAGATCTTTAGACTAATGTGAAATTAGGAGTCGTCAATGAACGACCAGCTGCACCGAAATGCGACCTTTACCGGTCGGGGACGCTTCTCNCGTGTGGTTCGGGGGGCGAGTCCTTGGTGAAGGAAAGGAAGGCAAAGGGAAAGTGTATTGACAGCTCGGCAACTTGAAGATATTCCCTAAGCCAGCTGAATTTGAAGTGCTGCTCAGAGCTGAAGCAGCTACTGTGTTGGTGGGTGATGGGGGGGGGAATCTCATGAGATATCTCTGGGAGATGGCAAGTTGACTTGAGCGTGGGAAGATGGGAGCTACCCCAAAGATACAGGCTCTCGTACACATGCACATGTTACACTTGCATCTGATTGTGCTGCTTTATTTGTCTGGATATCCTGGTGCCATGACTTTCCTGTAAAGTAGCTACCTGTTCATCTTCTATAGGTGAGTCTGCTGGATTTGGTCTTGAGACTGAAACATAACTTGAAAAATACGCTGGGGAACACAGGAACAAACCAAATGGCCAGAGCAGAAAGGATATGGAAATATCAAGAAGGAAGGTAAAGAAATGAGATATTTAGCTGGCAAAGTGGTAAGAGGGCACTGTGGTTGGATGCCCACTGGGAAGGCAATGACAGCAAGAAGTTTTCTGGAACTTTGTAATACAATCAAGTAGAAAAAGGAGAAATTATCTTAAGGAAGAGGAAAGTATTTGAGTGAGACTATCTTCAAGTACATTATCAGTAGCATTTTAGAGAACGTTGATTTGAGGGAATTACTGTTTAAAATAGCGTGGAAGAAAAGGTTCAGGAATGACAAAATAGGTGAGCGAAAGCTATTTTCTCTTGCAAGACTTGAGAACAGGGGGAGGAAGAGGGCTGGGAGGCAGGAACAAAACTTTATGGAATATAGCACAGACTTTGGTGTAACAGAAGGGAAAGCCTGAAGATTATATGGAAAAGGAGATTTGAAGGATTATGTTGAGAATGAGTAAGGACCAAGAGATAAGAGATCTCAGGAGAACTGGAAGAGGAGGAGCAGGAAAGCTTGGAGAGGGCCATGCTCAAGTTTAAAGTTGACCCCATCCTTACTGG